>JAVJIF010032012.1:0-146395 GCA_038442645.1 Agave tequilana
AACCTCTCCCGAAAACCATGGAGGGAAAGATCCAAAAAGACTGCCTCATAGTCCAGAGACGATTCTGAGATGATCTGGGAGAGAAGCAGCTAGATCAGGTGGAGACGTATCTACAATAGCAGAAGGCAGACCAGATCCTTCAGAAGGCAGACCAGATCCTTCAGGATTGACACGTTTGTGAGACTACGGCGGCGGATGCGCGGCAATTCTGGCGCGACAGGGTTAGGGGAAAATGGGTCTCGGGCGTCGCTTGTTCTCTCTCTAGATCTAGGGTTTTGTTTTTATTTCGGGGTTGGAAGAAGAGAAGAGGGGTTTTGTATAGGAGGGGGTTTGGATATTTACAATAAACCTAAGTTTCCTAAATTTCCTCAACAACAGACATTTTACAAAAAATCTCTTTATTTGTCTAGTATTTACATATTTTTATTTTTATTTTTATTTATTTTTATTTTTTTTATTTTTTATTCATTCAGGATAAGCCAGGTAGGGAAAATGTGCCTTTGACTCATCTATCCGTACAAGTTCCAAATGATGACGATTTTGACGAGGCAAACTCTCTTGGACGTTGTAATCATGAATGAATATCCCACAAAACACTCATCTTTTAGATCAGTTGATTTTTCAAGCATTTGGTCCAAAAAGGGCAGAGGGAACTGGTCCTTACATGTGGCGAAATCTGATTTGTGATGATCCATGCTAACTTGAACCATAGTGAAGATTTGTGTTTGGACTAGTTCATCCATCATAACCAAACCAGACTTTCTTGGAAACGTATTGACTGGGTTCTTCCTTAGATTATCAGATATGGGATAAATTATCCCATGATCTAATAGCTTTAGGATTCCGAAATGGACAGCTTTTTGCATGATGGGGTCCAGAGTACAGACTACGTATTCGTTTTGCCTTGGTGTTGACTTTTTCTTAACTGAATGTGATGCCTAACGATGAATGGACTCAAACTTTTAGCAGTTGGTCAGACCGCTAGTCTTCCTCTAATTCCTAAGAAGGTTTTGATTTTTCGAAAGTCGGGACAATGTGGTGCTTGGAAGAATCTAATTTCCGCCTAAACGAGCATACTTGAGATGACCGCACAAAACCTTCTGTTTAGTGGAAGATTGAATTCTTGGTTTCTGATTTGCGTTTGAACTTTTCCGATTCACTTTCACACTCTGATTCAAGCTCAAGATGCTCACTGGTTGAATCTTCAATTATGTTTACCTCAAATTTTTTATCATTGTTTCTGGCTATTTTTCTAAATTGAAGATATTTACTTCTTTAGTCATATCTCCAAAAAGTTAACCTCGTAGACCCATTCCTACAATTATTGATGACATTGGCTATGGCAAAGAAAGGGCATCAAAGAATTACTGGAGTTTGTCTGGGATTTGATACAAGTTGGTTTTCTAGAACAATGAAATCGAATGTATATATGAAATCCACAACCTGTATAAGAACATCAGTAATTTTTCTTTGAGAATCTTGACTGAATGATCAGCTAGCTGGATTGTGACTTGGGTCGGGCTCAGCTCACCCAACCTAAGTTGTTGATATACTGAGTATGGGAGCAGGTTGATGCTGGCTCCCAAATCTAGAAGTGCCCTATTGATATGTTTATCCTATCGTGCAGGCAATGATAGGACAACCTGAGTCCTTATATTTGACAAGAATTTGGCCAGACATGAATTCACTAATGTTTGTGGTGAGAAAGACCTATTTAGGCACATTGGTTTTTCTCTTCTGGTGCATGTCTTTGAGAAACTTTGCATGTGAAGGGACTTGTTGGATGACATCAAGAGACATTGATTTTTACTTATTTGAAAAGTTCAAGTGTTTTCTGCATTTGTGCCATGGTCATGTTGTTCCTAAGCCTATTTGGATAGGGAGCTTGAGGCTTGTGCTTTTGTTTAGCTAATTTATTTTGTTCTGATTCATCTTGAGTCAAGGACTTGGAGTTTAAGAAAGTTGAAGCTTGACTTGGTGAGAATTAAGCTTGAATGGGTTCAAGGAACATTGGAACTTGATTATCGACATGTTTCCCTGAACGGAGAGTGTGAATGGCATTGCATTGATCTATCTATGATTTTTGGGCCACATGGACTTGGTTCTTGGGATTGGGCAAAGTTCCCTTTGGTCTTTCATTAAGCGTATTTGTCAATTATCCCAGCTAAACTTCTATCCTAGTGATTGCTTGAATGGGCATGTTCAGCGTTTGTCATGTGGCTTGCATGAATGAAGTTTGGGCCTTAATCATAGTTTCCATATTCCTTTCTAAATCGGTTAGTCTTTTGTCTATTTGAGGATTTTAGAAGGAATGGTGTGGACGTTGATTCTGAAAACTCGATTGAGACGAAAACTGTGGTGGAAAGTTCGGCTTTTGATGTTCATGATTATTTTGATTCCAAGAGAAATTTGGATAATTTTTCATCTCGGATTGTACGTTTGTGAGAATGGATTGTTCTCGGGCCTGTAAAAGAAGCATTCATCTGCTCAGACACAATTGTTGGGCTAAAAAGACCGGACACTCTTTAAAGATATGGCTTGGGTTAAAGTACACCTAGAGGGGGTGAATAGATGTAGTACTAATCTAAGACAAATGATGCGAAATTTAAAAACTAATTGCTAACACACAACGTGTAACCAAGAGTGAGTCTGAATTCCTGGAGAATAACTCTGAAACTACTCCTCGAGATTCCTCTAAAGTAAGAGTTGAGGTGCTTCAGTAGCTTTCTTGGTTGAACGCAAGTATGGGCACACAAACAATATCATACATGTATATGATATGTGCAATAAAAGCAATGCAAGATATAAAGAGATGAGAGTTGAGAGAAAAGATCCAAACGCAAACAAGAGGATATGTTCCAAGACTCGAGCCACTGCAATACGTCCCCACCTTCACACAGAGGATTTCAACTATCCACTATAGTATCTTCCACACAGGAACCTCCACTGAGGAATTACAACTTACAACCTTGGAGTACACAACTCTAACTCTCACACCTCTACGCAAGAGGGAGCACAAAGCAAAGAAAGAAAAGTTACAACCTTAATGATCCAATGATCACAAACAATTCTTGGTGAGCTCAAAGGATCACAAATAATTTTTCTCACAAAAAACAAAGATCCTAAAGATTGATTTAGAATTGGATAGCTCAAGTATGTGAGAATCAAAGTATTTGGAAAAGAATCAACAAAGAAAAACTCTTGGAAAAAATTCTTGATAGATATGAAATTGAAGAACAAAACTAAAATCCTCAAATATTGTTTTTCTTTGATTCTCTAAAAACTTTGAAAGCAAATAAAGATAGAGATTTTTGGCACAAAACTCTTTTAAAACTTGCTGAAAATACTAGAGAAGATGAGAAATTTTACTCTTGAAAATTTTGTTAAAAACAGTCCCCAAGCCCTATTTATAGGGCCTAGAAAAATATAGTCATTGGGGTAAAAAACTGCCCAGAATGGGCTGTCAGTCGACCGCCCGGACAACCAGCCAACGGTCAAAAAAAATGACTGTTTGAGCCTGTCGGTCGACTATCCGGTCGACCGTCCCAAAGACAAAACAACCTATCATTGGTCGACCGCTCGATCGACCGAGCCAAACAGAGACTAAGTCTCTTACAGTCATCAATCGTGCGATCGACCGGCCAGATAGGCTAGGTCTTGTGCACATCTTGTGCACATCGATCGACCATCCGGTCGACCGAACCACTGAATCGGTCGACCGCCAGGCAACCATTATAGGTTAGAAAATCTTGGCTTTTAAATACCCTATAAAATCCCATAAAACTTCATAAATTCCACAAAAATAAGTTCATATATATATTTGAAGTACAAATATGTGTGATCAAAATCCAACACATATTACAAACAATTTGAACCATTTTTTAGGCTTAGAAATTTAAGCTTTAAAAAGAACTGTTTTTCGAAAACCAAACTTTTAAATGAAAAACCGATTTTTTTCAAAACTTGTTCAAATACAAAAACAAGATATTACAACACATTTGAAAGCATGATGTGCATGGGGATAGAATCCAATACACATGGTAAATAATATATCTATGTTTTTGATATTAAATCCAAACTAAGTTGTGATAAAAACAAAAATTAAACACATAAACTAGATACATCAAAATAAGTTTTTAGACAATATGAAACAATAATGTATATGGATGAAATTCGATATACACATAAACCATGTAAACTACTTTTGATGAGATCTATTCATGAAAATGAAAGATATATTCTTGAAACTCAAAAACAGTTAAACCGAAAATAAAACTTTTGAACTTGTATGTGTATACTGCATATCAAAACTAAACTATTCTTACACAAGATCTAAACAAAACTAAACAAATTTAGATACAAGTCTTCTTGTAGATCTTCATCTCCAAGATGACTCTATCCAAACACGATCCATGAGCTTAACTCCATCTTGAGTACTAGATGCGATCTTAACATGCGAGCTCTCGAATCAACACGTGTTAGCTTCCAAACTTGACTTTGAATCCTTTATTGAAACTAAACACCTACTAAGATCTTGATCAATAACTGAAACTATATAAACACAAGATTATTAGTAACATAACTTCATAAGTTATTCATCATCAAAACTAAAGTGAAGGGCTTTTGGGCTAACATTGGGGCTTGACAGTATGTACACCCTGGATTTGTTACTTGAGTCGAGCTGATTTGGTTCACAGAGGTTGTCTTTTTTCAGAGCTTCTAGTCTTCTCATTGGGCCGACAATTTTAGCTTCGGCGGCAATGGATGACTCTATTGAATGGAAACCACCTTTAGAAGAGATGGGGTTTGAGTTCCTAGGTTTCTCCGGAGCGGACTCCCATTGGATGGTCTTTTCAGCTAGATCCTCGAATAATTCCCACCCTTGGTTTTCATCTTTTTGCAGAAACCGCCTTGGCACATGGTTTCTAGAAGTGTTTTTATTTGGTAGTCTAAACCGTCCTAGAGAATCTGACACTGACGTCACTTCTCTATTCCGTGATGGGGACACTAAGCTAGAAGATCCTTAAAACGTTCAAAGTTATCTCCTGAAGGGTTCATTAGAGTCTTGCCAAAATTGTGTTGTGTTCTTCCTAATGAGTGCGTTCTTGTAGATTGAGTAAAATTTTCAAGAACACCTTTATGAAATCATCCCAAGAAGTGATTGAATCTACTGCCAAACTATACCGTCATTTCTTAGCTAAGTTCTTTAGAGAGAAGGAAATGAATCGTAGTCTAACGGCATCGTCTCCTAGCTGGGGTATTGCATCATTAGACAGACCTCTTCAAATTTCCTTATAAAGAAATATGCATCTTCGACTCTAAGTCATGAAATCTAGGAATAATGTTGCAAAGTTGTTGCCATTGGCTTTGAGGAGTCGAATGCATGATGGTAAAGAAGTTCTGATCGGGTAGAACTTACTTGAAGAGAGGCTGGTTGGCCATGATAGGAATTTGTTCAGATAGTGAAGTTGTATTGTGCAAGGTGTTCCTGACTAACCTCGATGTGGTTAGGTCTCTTGACCACACTTGCATGCAAAGATCCTAACAAACTACAAACAAATTTACAATCAACAAACAAAAAGCAAGATAAAATCAATCAAGCCCTAACTAAGGTAATTCTTGAACCTAGACGACTCAACTGGCCGACTGTCGAGGAGAGGGCTCTTATGCACTGCTTTCTAGAGCAAAGGCACACGGCAGCTATGTATGTTTTGCAGCTAAAAACTTCTTAAAACATGTTTCTGCACACTGAAATAGAGAAAAAAACTGTTAGGAAATGTACCATTTTCCCCCGGCAACGCGCCAAAAATTTGTTCGATCATTACCGAGCACACCAAATGTATTAAAACATTTTGAAAACAGAATCGGGATGTGTGGTGACTGGTCCTCAATGTATCGTGTAGCTCTAGGGCTAACGTTGTCCACGGGGAGGAATGCGATAGAAGCTTTTCAGTAATTTCAGAAAACAAGTTCTTTTTCTCCGTTTCAAAAACAAAATCAAAACAAGAAAATGAAAAGAAGAGAGTCAGGTTATGTGCTTTGGGAAAGAAAACAATAAAGGAAAATGATGAAAACTTGCATGATGAAAAACGAGAACTTGGCCAGTGGGTAAGCCCAGTCCATGTGGTACCTAAAAGTCTGGTTTTTACTGTGGTAGAAAATAAGAAAAACGAACTAGTTCAAACTGACTCCCGACAAAGGTTCGAGTTTGCATAGACGATAGCAAACTAAATGTTGCCACATGTAAGGACCACTTTTCTCTTTCATTCATTGACCAGATGCTTGAACGATTAGCAGGCTACGGGTATTATTGATTCTTGGATGGGTACTAAGGAAACAATTAGATTCTTATAGCTCCAGAAAATCAAGAAAAAAATACATTTACTTGTTCATTTGGAAACTTTGCATATCGAAGAATGCCTTCCGGGTTATGCAAGGATGTCTTTCGGGTTATGCAATGCCCCTAGATCGTTCCAACATTGCATGATGAGTCTATTCTGACATGGTAAATGTTTCCTGGAAATCTTCATGGGTGATTTCTCGATCTATGAAGATTCATTTAACCAGTGTCTTCACTACCTCGAACTAGTTTTTCAACGCTATGCTGAAAAGAATTTGACACTTAACTAGGAGAAGTGTCACTTCATGGTCAAAAATGAAATTATTTTGGGGCATGAAATTTCTAATAAAGGAATCGAAGTGGACAAAGCAAAGGTAGAAGTGATAGCCAAACTCCCAAAACTGAAATGTATGAAGGATATATCCGATCATTTCTAGGACATGCGGAATTTTATCGTAGGTTCATTAAGAACTTTAACAAGATTACTAGACCTTTAACCAACATATTAGCTAAGAACATGTCCTTTGACTTTAACGATGGATGTCTGATGGCTTCGGAGAAGCTAAAAAGGAACTTATCTCGGCACCAATCATCTCTGCACTAGATTGGTCCAAACCTTTTGAAATCATGTGCGATGCTTCTGATTTTGCTATCGGCTTTGTCTTAGGACAATATATCAACAATAAGCAACACGTGATCTGTTACTCAAATAGGACACTCAATAATGCGCAAATGAACTATACCACAACTGAGAAGGAATTCTTGGTTTTGGTATTTGCCTTAGAAAAATTCTGTCCATACCTACTTGGGTCAAATAATTGTTTTCACTGATCATTCTGCACTCCGATACTTAATGCTCGAGAAGAATGCTAAAGCCCGACTCATTCGTTACATCCTTCTTCTACATGAATTTGATCTCGAGATTCGAGACAAAAAGAGTGTAATAAATGTTATCGCTCATCATCTCTCGAGAATTCCCAATGCACCTTCTTATGAATTGCTCATAAATGACAACTTTCCCGAAGAACTCTTAACTACTTTCGAGGAACCCTGGTTTGCTCACATCGTTAATTATTTAGCCACGGCGAAACACCTTCTGATTGGACCAAACAGGATGTTTATCGTTTTTTATCTCAGGTCCAGTATTTCTTTTGGGCGGAACCATACATTTTCGAGTATTGTTCCGACCAAATCATTAGAAGGTGTATCCCTGAGGAAGAAGTCAAGAGTGTTCTCTCGTTTTGTCATGAGCTTGCATGTGGTGGACATTTTAGTCCCCGAAAAACTGCTGAAAAGGTGTTACAGAGTGGGCTCTATTGGCCAACTCTGTTCAAAGACATCTTTGAATTCTGCAAGACAAGCCCTAAATGTCAGATGATAGGATGGATCTCAAAATAGAACATGACGCCCTTGAACCCAATTTTAAAAGTTTAAGTTTTTTGACCTCTGGGGCATTGGACTTCATGGGTCCTTTCTCGAGTTCATTCCAGAACATGTACATCTTGGTTGCGTTGGACTACGTATCCAAATAGGTCAAAGCCATACCATGCAAAACGAATAACAGCAAGGTTGTTGTCAAATTCTTTAAAGAGTATATTTCTCGCCTCGAAACCCCACGTGCACTAATTAGTGATAATGGCGCACATTTCTGCAATTGATCTTTTGAAGCTCTCATGTGGAAATATGCCATTACTCACAAATTGTCCACCCTTTATCATCCTCAAACCAGTGGTTTCGAGGTCACAAATCGTCAAATCAAGCTGATCTTGGAGAAAACCGTGAGTCAAAACTGAAAGGATTGATCCATCGAACTGGTTGATGCCTAATGGGCTTACAGGATCGCCTTCAAAAATCCTATGTATGTCTCAATATCGGTTAGTTTTTGATAAGGCTTGCCGCTTACCTATTTAAATAGAATACCGAGCCTTATGGGCCATTAAGCAGTTAAACTTCGATTTAGACAAGGCCATAGATCTACAAAATTACAAATTTCTAAACTTGAGGAGATTAGAAATAAAGCCTATGAAAATGCTAAGATAACTAAAAGTAGGGTTAAGATCTTTCATGATTTCATTCTGAGAAAACTTTTGCCCCGGGACAAAAAGTTCTTCTCTACAATTTTAGGCTTCATCTCTTCCTGGGAAAGATGAAATCCAGATAGACAGGACCATTCACGATCAAATCTGTGTTTCACATGGAGCGGTGAAAATTTGCAACCCAAAATACATAAGTATTTTAAAGTCAATGGCCAATGCTTCAAACCGTTTTTGGAATCGAAACCTGGAAGAGAGATTGTGATGGCATCTTATCGGTGACATTATTAGAATCTGCGTCGGGGTGATGTTTTTCTTCCCACCTATTTCATGCATGTGCATTTCATTCATACATTGGGGACAATGCATGAGATAAGTGTGAGGGGGGTTATACACTAGCTTAGATTTGTTTTAGATTCCATTTATTTTTCAGATTTCTTTTGTTTTATTTTTAGAAACTTTCTTATGATTTATATTAGGATCTTTTCTCTTCTTTTTTTAAAAAACATAAACTTTTTGGAGTTAAAAATAAGTTTTATCTTTTTTTTGAAAATAAGATGATCATAGGAATTAGGGGAGTCATAATTAGGATTTCTTATAGCTTGTAAAAGTAAAGGGATTTTGTTTGACTTTTAGGGTTTTAGGAGAAAAGTTGGAAAACAATTTAGTCTTGATTTTTGCCTTGGTAAATATGCATTATTACACACACACTTGAGATTTTAAACAAAAACTAGCAGTGCCATAAAAGTATATATATCCACTGATTACGCCGGATGATTGTGCCTCGTGAAGCATAATCATTCACGCCCAAAGTGGATAACCAAAAAATAGAAAAACCTTAGTTTTGAGGCCTTATTTTCTCGAGTCTTTAAGCCCGAGGGGTGCTTTCTCATCTGGTGCCCTAAGATCGGATGGTTTGAAAGCCACCGGCTAAAGACTCGCAATATAGGTAAATTAGAAAACCTAATAAAACTAAGGCATAACTTGAACATAAATAAATGGTAATAGAGTTGGAGCTGAAAAATCTCTAGGAAAAATTCAGTATTACACTAATACATATGACCTAAGGCAAAATAAAAGACTAACTTAGAAGTACAGTTTTCTCTTTTACCTTAAACAATGACACATTCTTGCATGGAGATTAGGTTTAAGAATGAACAATTTGGTGAACATATAAATCAGTGATCACTTAGATTTTTTGCAAAAATCCTTCAAAAATTCTTCTCTCCTTCAAAATGAGTTTTCAAAAATACTAAAATTTTGTTTTCTTTTTTTTTGAATTTTGTGAGAGTAATTCGCTGAAAAACCTCAGGAGACTATAACCCTTCCTCTAGTGATTACCTAGAGATTTAAGACTTACTACATATGCTCAGTGCAGTTGCGTGACCTGCGAAAGTGGTCTAATAATTTCTTAGTCTTAGTTTTAGATTTTGCTCGAGGACGAGCAAAAAATAGTTATTGGATATGATCAAACATCGATTATGCATATTTTATACTACATTTCAGTGTTCTAAAAAAAGGTTTAAGCGGCCGATTAATCGTCCGATTAAATATTTTCAGCCTGAAACTGAGCAGAACTTGAAGAAAGCGGTCTGATTACTTGGTCAGGCGATTAATCGCTTAAGCGATGATTAAGCGTATAATCGGTGATTAATTAGCATCCGTTTAAATGTTATTCAATCGTTTTCTAGATGGATTCGAATATTGAACCCATTAAGCTAACTGAACTCAATCTCGATCCCATAATTGAGGATATAAATTGTCGCGTGTTGGAGAATTAGGACTCACGAGTCCTAAATTTATCCGCATCTTCGATCCTCCTGTGACGACGACGAAGCTCCTGAATCTCACGAAGAAACTCTCGATGCTCATAACGACGAGATGATGAAACTCCCGAAGTCTTGATTTTATTTGAAGCTCCTGAAGCTCACGGCGGTGACGATCCTCCTGGGGAATTAGAGCGCCGAAGCTCGACGACGAAGAAGTTCACAAAGCGTTGATCCTCCTGTGGCGAGCTCCCCTTTCGACGACGACCTCCCCTTGTAGTTGACCCTCCCACTGTGACCCCCTCTTTGTCGACAAAGACTTCCCCCTGTGATTAGCTCTCTGGTCAGCAGCAAAGCGTCGACGGTGACCTCCTCATGCGTCGACGGCGACCTCCCCTTGGTTAGCTCTCTCTCCTCCCTCACGTGCATGTATTTTGCCCAGGTTCTTACCAATGGTTTTGTTTCTTTTAATAGGTTGATGAGTGTCTCAACGGTGAGAAGGATAGAGTTGCACATTACTTGCAGTTGCATCTAGCAGTGAACCAAAGTTGTTGGAAGCATATTTTTTTTGAAAGAAATACATATATTTGTTCATTTAAAAAGCATTTTTAACTATAGTTGTTGGAGGTGGAGGTACATTGATGTACTTTGAAACTGATTGTCATTATTACTTTTAAATGCTTCTTGGTACTAGCAATTTAATTTTTTAAGTTATATTTAATATATCTTTTATGCTTTTTTGGAGTTTATAGAACTCATATTTTCATGTTTTAAGTATTATAATATTATTATATATTATAATAATAATAAAACGTGTAACCCGTTTAATCATCGTTTAAACCGTTTAAGCATTATGCGCTCCCGGACCGCCTAAGTACTGAAACCGCTTTTAAAATATTGCTACATTTTCCTGCCTATTTCATAATAAAACTCTGCTATAAACTCGATTTTTGTTCATGTGTGCAAGTTATACTAGAGGAAGGGCAAAACGGAGAAAGTGGCTGAATTTGGCTATTTTAGGGATATTTTCGAATGTTTCTTGAAGCCCAAGTCATTCTAGAACACCAAAAAATAGATACCCAATTGAAGCCCAATTTGAAGCACAGTCTACAAGAAATTCAAGGATAAATATAAAGAAATAAAAGCATCTAAAAGCTTCTTTCAGCTGAAAGAAGCAACAGCCAAAGATTCAGAGCCTAGGACTCTGATCTCGCCACACAAATGTGGCAAAAGCCGCAGATGAGCGGCAATATCAGCCCTGATGACTCCGATCTTCGATGAGTGGCCTCATATCTTGGGGAGCGAGCCAAGGATGCCTACAAATAGACCCCCAGAGGCCTAAAGAGAGAAGACTAGAGGCTAGGGCTAGGTTCTTCTTGTTAATTCATTTCTATTGTATTTTCTTTCTCTTATTCTTGCAATTAGATCCAGAAAGAGAGAGAGAGTCTGTGATTCTGTAATTAATAGTGACAATCAGGAGGATTTCACATTTGCTCATCTATTTCACTTTATTACTTTTAATTCTTGCATGCTTTCTAATTGTAAATTTACTTTCTTCTTGCTTTGTGTTTTCTTTTCTACTGTCTAACTAACTCTTGCTTTCATGGCTAACTAATCTGGTGTGAAATCAGATGCGGTGATGTCAGAAATCAGTGATGAATTTAACTTATGATGTTCACTACAAGTTACGATCTTCGGTAGGAATAAATTTAAAACTAATATATGGCAAGATGGGTTTTGACACAATTTGATACTCGTAATGTAGATAATTCCAGTCGTCACTAACTCCACGCAATACTTATTAATAAGGAATAATCCAATTCACAATATCGAAACAGTATAGCACAAGGATAGAAGAATCACACTCTCTAACTGATACTTGTGGATAAAGAATTCATAATAATATACTAGAGATAAAATATGCTGTGTAATCAACAATAAACTGATATACGTGAAAATAGAAGTTACCTGTCGAGAAGCCATATTCTCGAGTTTTCGTTGTTATAGTTGTTGTCGATCTTGTGATTGAACTTGACATTATTAAACTGAAATCCTTGTTGTTTGTAGGTTGACTGGATGGCTGAACAACTTCCGATTGATTGGAGTTGCCTAGCACAAGAGGAACTGGGCATGAATTAAATCAACAAGGCACTTGATGGCAGCAGGCTGGGCTAGACTGACACTTCATTTGCTGGTGTAGATGTTGGTTGTTGATAAGGTTGATTAACGTCAAGGACAGCGGAGGGCGAGGGCTGTTCACGCAAGGGGGAATGCAGAGCAGGTGGTGGCCTTGAAGGCCCTGTGCTTGCTCACACAAGAGGGGGGAAATTGGGAAAATAGTAGGGGTCATGGGGCGGTGGTGAAGTGTTTGGGATGTTGTTGTTTACAGAGAAGGGGATTTGGATTTGGTCATGATTTAAATTCTGCAAATGGTGATTGGGGGTAAGAGATGGCAACAATTTGTGAGTGGGGTTGGGAGATGGCTTCAGAGACTTTTGTTGGAGGATGATGCTCACGCAAGGAGATGGATGGTGGAATCTTGAAGGCATGTGCTTGCGGTGGAGAAAAGTTGCAGCTTGCTGGTGGGTGATGGTGCATGCAATGGGAGGGGTTGTGGATTTGTTTGGAGTTTTGGATCTTGTTTTGTAATGGGTTTAAATTTGCAGCTAATGGGGACTTTGTGGATAGGATATAAAACTTATAATTGGATGAGATTTTGAACAAGGGGATAAGGGATAAAGAGGATAGAGTTTCACATTCTTCCTATTTGAAAGGAGTTTCACACTCTGATTTCAGGATTAAATTCAAATTGAAAAGTATCCAATAATTTGTATTTATCAAGAGTACATTGTTTATTTATTTTAAGCAAATTCAATTAAATAGACTTACAATAATTGAAGTTTTTCACACAACAATTATATTAAAACACTGAACAAATAAACAAAAGTAAATAATAAAAAAGAGAGAAGTACAGACTCTAGCTGAAAACATAAACCATGTTTACATCCAAACAGATGCAGCTCGACACCTCTTGCGCTGATACACGTGATCGTATTTTCTCTTCGGGCGCGCCGATGCCATGTCCTCATCATTCTCCTAGGTGAGAGAAAACTTGACTATGTCGAGTCAGGTATAGAGGAACTCTCATAGTACTCCAACAGATCTAAATTAATCTGCTGCAATTCACTGCGATCCAGCCACGTGTCCTCAGCAGTTGACTTCCCTTTCCAGCGTACCAATACCGTCGAGTTCCACCATCTCTCATGAAGATAATTTCACCATCTAGGATTTTATCAATATTCTATGTTGTGCTAGGACTGATATCTAGAAGTTGGAGAAGTGGGGTCTCTCAGAAAATAGCTCAGGGATAGGCTCATCAACCAATGGGTTACTGAGGTTAAAATTTGGACCATTTTATTCTACTAGATCCTCAATATTGAAAGTACAATTAATTTCAAAATCTTCAGGAAGATCAATAATATAAGCATTGTCGTTTAATTTCGTTAAGATTTTTAATGGTTCAGCACTACGAGCATGTAAATTTTTAACAGTCCCCGAAGGAAACCGGTCCGGACGAATCCGGACCATCACAAGGTCGCCAATATCAAAAGTTTTAATTTTTTCTTAACATCAGCTCGTAACTTGTAGTCAAAGTTCTTATATTTAATTTTATCACTGATGATTTTGCGCAACTCATGTATATGCATGGCAAAAGAAGATGCAGACTCAGAGACTCTATGATGGTCAACTATGGGAATGAGATCAATGGGTTGCCTAGGCCTACAGCCATATACTATTTCATGCGGACTTACCTATTGTCTTATTAACTGATGAATTATATGCAAACTCGGCAATAGACAACTTTAGATCCCAACTTTCAATATGTTCACCAACGAGGGTATGCAGTAGATTTTCTAGACTTCTATTCACAACCTTAGTTTAGCCGTCAGTCGGAGGGTGAAAAGTAGTGGAGAACTTCAATTTCGTACCTGACATGTGCCAAAGGGTCTTCCAGAAATAACTAGTGAACTTAACATTCCTGTCGGACACAATGATCTTAGGTTGACCGTGAGTTTAACGACGCCATTGAAAAAGATTTTGGCCACTCTAGAGACGTCAGAAGTACAGAAGTAAGGCAGGAAGTGGGCCATTTTAGAAAAGCGATCCACGACAACTAGGACTAAATCATATTTCAAGGGTTTTCAGGAGTCCTAGCACAAGTCTATACTAACATCCTGCCATGAGCAATTTGGGACCGGTAATGGAGTATACAAATAGGTGTTCTATTTTTATGACTTTGTGAGTTGGCAGGTGTGACACCTTCTAACATGTTTGGCAACGTCTCGTTTCAATCATGGCCAATAGAACTGATACTCAATAGCTTCTATAGTCTTCTCATTTCTGAAATGCCCTGCTAGACTACCAGCATGCAATTCCCACATAAAAGATTCTCTAAGGGAGGTTCTTGGGATGCATAACTTTCGACCTAGAAAGAAATACCCGTCATGCAGGGTATAACTATCTACTTCTCGAGTCGATCCTCTATCAATATGGTATATACATCACAAAAGTTGGTACACCACTCGTATTCAGCTTTTATCTTCTCAAAACCATTTATCACCGTGAACATCTTGGTCAGATAAAAATACGACAGCTGAGGACATCAGCGGCTTTCTTTTCTACTCCTGCCTTGTGGCGTAAAGTAAACGTGTAGTCTTGGAGGAACTGAATCCATCACCCATGTCGCGCGTTTAGGTTCTTTTGAGAGTAGATGTACTTTAGGACTTCATGATCAGAGAAGAGAATAAACTCATGTGGGAAAAGGTAATATCGCCAATAGCGAAGTGCCTGAATCACCGTATAAAATTTATTATCATATGTGGAGTATCGTTGTCGGACATCATTCAGTTTCTCACTAAAGTAAGCAACTGGATGATCTTCTTGAGCGAGGACTCTGTCTATTCCATTCCTGATGCATCATATGCCACTTCAAAGACTTTAAAAAAATCAGGGAGACGCATAACATGAGCGTTGTCCATTCTCTTCTTGATCTCAATAAATGCTTTCGTGACAACATGAGACCAGTTGAATCTCTCTTCTTCAGACAGTCAGTGATTGGACCCATGACTGTGCTAAATCCTTTGGTGAACCGACGATAGAAGGTAGCGAGCCTGTGAAAATTTCTTACATCACGAATCGTCTTAGGCTCTAGCCCTCAATGGCTCTGATCTTCTTAAGGTCCGCAGAAAACTCCATCAGCAGAGATTACAAATCCGAGAAATTGAACTTGTGTAGAGAGAAAGGTGCACTTCTTAGGATTTGCGTAAAACTCTTCTTTCCTCAATACAGAACAAACTTGACATAGATGGTCGAGGTGTTGCTCACGAGATTGGCTGTAGATGAAGATGTCATCAAAGTACACTACCAAAAATTTGCCCATAAAAGGTCGTAGTACTTGCGTCATTACTCTAATGAAAGTACACAGGGCATTGGTCAATCCAAAAGGCATGATCATCCACTCATATAACCCATCCTTCATTTTGAAGGCAGTCTTCTATTCATCTCCGGGACGGATGCGAATTGGTGATAACCACTTTTGAGATTAATCTTGGAGAAATAGTGACACCAGACATCATATCCAACATGTCCAGTCTAGGAATAAGAAAACGGAACTTAACCGTTATCTTGTTGATAGCACGGTTATCCACGTACATACGCCAAGATCCATCTTTTTTGTGTTAGTAAGGCGGAAACCGCGCAAGGACTCATGCTCTCTTGGATGAAGCCTTTTCTCATCAATTCGTCAACTTGCCTCTTGAGTTCGACATGCTCGGTGGGGTTCATTCGATAGTAGGGCAAGTTGGAAGACTAGCTCCTGGGACTAGATCAATAGCGTGTTGGATGTCACGCATCGTTGGAAGCTTGTCCGGGAGATCTTCAAGAAACACATCAGCGAACTCCGCAATCAATTGGGTGAATTCGGGAGGGATCACGATGTTGAATTCCTTAGTAATTTTCTTGGTTGCGAGGATCACGAAGGGAGCTTCTTTCTCTATATCTTGACTGAAAGTCTTTGCAGTAATCAAGATGATACTGTTAGTGTTCTTCACTTTAGTAGGCTTTGCTTCGATGGTTTAGCCTTAGGCTCACGAGGTAGTAACTAGATTTTCTTTCCTTCGTGTTCGAATTGACACATGTTCGACTAACCGTAGATGGTAACATCCTTGTCGTATAGTCATGGTCATCCAAGGATAACGTGATCAACATCCCTTTTGTCCTTATAGAGAACGAAGTCAATTGGGCAAGGCATCTCTGCTTGACTTCCAGAGCTGAAGAGTTAATCTATGTTACTCTATAGGGATGAGGATGGGGTATGGCCTTCAGGCCAATTTTGGCAATTACTGTCGACGACCAGTGTTTTAAATGTCGGCCGACATTTCGTTTTCAAGCCTTCACCGCCACGACATCCCCACCCGCTTTGAAATGACGTTTTAGAAAATGTCGGCCGATATTTCAGGAAAAATCGGATATGTCGGCCAACAAAAGTTAGAGCAATTGAGAAATTTTAAGAATGGATTAATGAATATATGCTAAATGTTTAAGTTTATTATACATATCCAAAACATATTTATATAGTTTTGCATAAGTTGTGTATGTATTACCTTGATAAAAAATTTTAAGTTACATTATTTAAGACATCTAGGATATATATTTGTTATCCGTCATGACGTCCGAAATTTACTAAATGGCTACGAAATATCTCCGAAATCTGAAACCCGACATCCGATTACGATATCCGACATTTCCCTTATATCTGACATTTAAAACACTGTCGACGACACAGCATTAATACAACTTTCACTGTCTACAATTATCTTGCAGCTCCTACTACCAATTTTCATAACAATGTGGAACATGGTAGTTCGTCTCCAGTTATCTTTCTCCTTGGGTTGAGATAAAGCACAACTGACAACGGATAAATGAATTGACGTCATTGGTTGAATACAGTTAAGACCAATGCTATCACCTGTGGTATCATCGTCCATATCAGACTCTTCTTCTTCTCCCCGAAAAATAAATTCTTGTGAGTCTGATTCTGATACTACTTCAAGTTCCCTGTTGATTAAGGCAATTTTGAGTGGAGTTGGGCAATTGGCAGCTACATATCCATATCCTTGGCACTTGTAACATTTGATTGTAGGAGTCAGTTTGGAGAACTCCTTATCAACGCCCTTGCCTTTGTTCTCAACACTCTTGCCTTCAGTATCCGCTCTGTAGGTAGAAGTCTAGCTTTGAAAACGGTTAGGGTACTGACTCGAAGGAGGTTTGGTTGTTTGTGTGTGACCCTTAGAGATTAGACTTGGCTATATCTAAATCTTGAACCAACGCGTAGGCCTTCTCAAGCTCGGTGACTTCACGCGCCAAAAGTTCGGTTCGCAAGTCGTCCCTTAGTCCAGCTCTAAAACTAGACAGTATTTGAGCCTGCCCTTCAGTGTTAATGACGTTGCATCTGATGAGGAACTCATCGAAATTTTTTACATATTCTTGTGCTGATTTACTATGTATCGATGCCATTCATCCATAAGACGGGCACTAAACAATGGTGACACATATTTTCCTTTAAGTTCATCTTTCATTTTTCGCCAAGTATCAAACGGTTCTTACTCACGAGTTGTTCGCATGTTTACTAAATTAGTCCAATATTGGCTAGCCTGACCGACCAATTTCATCGTGGCATACTTGACTTTCTGGGTTCAGTGAGATCATACCACATGAAATACTTGTTAAGTTGTTGAGTCCAATCAAGAAAAAATTATGGATCATAACGTCCATCGAATGTTGGGACATCGATCTTGATACTTTTTAAGAATTGACTATCAGGTTCTCGCTCATCGCGTCCTTGGTATGGTACTATCCAATTACGTTCTCTTTCATGTTTATTGCGATTCTCAAGACGAGTTTCAACTCTACCTAATCTATCTCTAGTCTGTGTTGCAGTTTGTCAGGTTGGCTAGTTGGGCTTGTTGGCAGCGATTGTGTCGGTGAGTTATTGGGGATCCATAGTTATACTACTTGACTCACTAGACTATCTTAACAAATATGAGTGTCCACTACGGGTGGGCATGCAATAAAACAAGACCTAAATGAATGCAAACAAAATCTAGATGAAAAATATTTTTTTATATAATTAAATTTATGTCAACTAAATGAAAGTCCTAACTATATGTTGATGCAGTGTCCTACCTATACGGTGCTCTGATACCAAATGATGTGAAACTGGATGTGATGATGTCAGAAATCATTGATAAATTTAAACTTATGATATTTCATTACAAATTACGATCTTCGATAGGAAAAAATTTAAAACTAATATGCGACAAGATGGGTTTTGACAAAATTTGATACTCGCAATGTAGACAATCTAGTCATCACTAACCACACGCAATAATTACTTATAAGGAATAATCTAATTCACAATATCGAAACAGTATAACACAAGGACAGCAGAATCACACACGCTCACCGATACTTGTGGATAACAGAGAATTCATGATAATATACTAGATATAAAATAAGCAGTGTAATCAACAATAAACTGATATACGGGAAAATAGAAGTTATCTGCCGAGAAGCCACGTTCTCAGGTTTATGTTGTTGTAGTTGTTGTCGATCTTGTGATTGAACTTGAGTTTGTTAAACTAAAGTCCTTGTTGTTTGCAGGTTGACTGGATTGCTGAACAACTTCCGATTGACTGGGGTTGTCTTGCACAAGAGGAACTGGGCACGAATTAAATCAACAAGGCACTTGATGGCAGCAGGCTGGGCTGGACTGAAACTTCGTTTGCTAGTGTAGATGTCGGCTGTTGATAGGGTTATTAACGTCGAGGATGGCGGAGGGCGAGGGCTGTTCACGTAAGGGGGAATGGCAGCAGGTGGTGGCCTTGAAGGCCGTGTGCTTGCTCACACAAGAGGGGTAAAATGGGGAAAGAAAAGGGGTGAAGGGGCAGTGGTGAAGTGTTTGGGTTGTTGTTTACAGAGAAGGAGGTTTGGATTTAAATTCTGCAAATGGTGATTGGGGGTGAAAGATGGCAACAATTTGTGGGTGGGTTTGGGAGATGGCTTCAGAGACCTTTGTTAGAGGATGATGCTCACGCAAGGAGATGGGTGGTGGAAGCTTGAAGGCATGTGCTTGCGGTGGAGAAGAGTTGCAGCTTGCTGGTGGATGATGGCGCATGCAATGGGAGGGGTTGTGGATTTGTTTGGAGCTTCGGATGTTTTGTAATGGGTTTAAATTTGCAGCTAATGGGGACTTTGTGGATAGGATATAAAACTTGTAATTGGGTGAGATTTTAAATAAGGGGATAAGGGACAAAAAGGATAGAGTTTCACACTTTTCCTATTTGAAAGGGGGTTTCACACTCAGATTTCAGGATTAAATTTCAAAATGAAAAGTATCCAATAATTTGTTTTTATCGAGAGTGCATTGTTTATTTATTTTTAGCAAGCCAATTAAATAAGCTTACAATAACTGGAGTTTTCTCACACAATCGATGTGGTACTAAAATACTGAACAAATAAACAAAAATAAATAATACTGAAAAAAAGAGAAGTGCAGACTCCAGCTGAAAACATAACCCTGCCTAAATCTAAATAGATGCAGCTCGATGTCTCCTGCGCTGATACATGTGATCATATCTCCTCTTATGACGTGTCGATGGCATGTCCTCATCATAATCACTAACCCATTAACATTTAACCTCTTGGATGATTGTAACTCATATGATTCTTGGATGCATCATTTGAGCCTTGTATTCTTGCAAGAGTTCTTGATTTCCCAATGAAAATGAGTGCTAACTACTAGTTGCTAATTGTGTGATTGATTAACCCAATTGACTCATGTATGCCTCATGTTTAGTGCCTTGCAATTTTGCAAGAGCCTTGTTGGATCATGAAGATGGGTCCTAACTTTGGTGATTGGTAACAACATAGTGCTATAATTTCTTATCTCATGCTTAGTTAATGAATTTGCCTTCCTTGTTATGCATGAACCATTAAGAAATCACCACTCTTACATTCCAAGCTTGGGCATTAATCAAGAGCCTATGACCAACTTGAGATAATCATCTACAAAGTTTAGAAGCTCACTCCATCTCTTGAGTAATGCTTGATGTACTTGAAGACCCAAGGTGTACCTCTTGCCAAGGATTCAATATGAGGCACAAATCATTCCAAGGGTTAGTATGTTGATGTTTTGATGATTAGCAGCCATGATTTTCTTTACTTGAATTTTCAACTTGTTTTTACGCACTTCCGTTTTCAATCGATTCGACTCTCTTTTCTTCACCACAATTTCATCAAGCAAGTTTTCGCCATTTTCTTTATTATTTTCTTTCCCAAAACACAACCCAACTCTCTTCTTCTTTTTCATTTTCTTGTTTTGATTTTGTTTTTGAGTGGAGAAAAAGAACGTGTTTTCTGAAATTACCGAAAAGATTCAATCGCATTGCCCCCATGGACCCGACCCATTAGCCCCAGAGCTACAAGTACATTGAGGACCAATCATCACACATCCCAATTCTGTTTTCAAAACGTTTTAATACATTCGGTGTGCTAGATATCGACCTAGCAGCTTCGCAAATAAAGATTTAAAAAATTGAAGGTTGAATCTATTGCTATGGGTTTGAATCTAAGACAGGATGGATTGGTATTGTGGTATTTCGGATTCGCTTTGAGATAAGCATAGCGGGTCAAGTCATATATGGATGCTTGCGGGTCTAAAGTGGGTCAAGTCAGGTTGTTGAGTCGTCTGAACCTGAATCTGATTATGGTAGGGGTGTACAGGGACAAATGTGAACCCGAATTTGAATGGGATCTAGAGAATCGCGGGATTCTTCTTCGACGAGATAGGAGTCTGCAGCGGTTATGGATGACACCGTCAGTGGAGAGTCGGAGATGGAATCTGCCGACGAGGTTGAGGTTGTGATGTTGCTGTCAGCGTAATCGTCGTCGACTCCGAAAATGAAATCGATGATGAGGGAGGCTCGCTGACAAGGTGGGGTTCAGGTGGCGGGTGACATCTGATAGGGTGCAGATGTTATCGGATCGACGAAGTCAAAAGAGATGAAGATGAGGGTAAGATGTCAGTGACATTGTAGTCATTGGCTGTAGTTGGTGGCGACAAAGTGGATGGGGTTGTTGTTGTCGACTAAAAGAAGAACTTGTGGCGCTTGGTCGTCGTCATGAGCCGAGGTCGAGGCAGACAAGGATCTAATGTGAGATCTGAGCGACTTCGATAGGTTCGAGCAATGGTGGGGTCAAAGTCGATGTTAGATTTTGAAGCCTCATACAAGGTTGGAGGCAGATCGCGGCGAAGACAGACCAGAGTCGGTGGTGTTGGTGAGTCAACAAATAGAGACAATGCGGGTGTGAAGGTAGAATTAGGATTTGTTTGGAGAATTTTAAGAAATTTCGGGGAAGATAAACAATGCTTTTTTTTCTTTTTTAGAAAACTACAGGATGGATCTAGGGTTTTTGGAATTTTGAGGAAGATATCAAGATTTTTTTTATCTCTGATACCAAATTTGACAGAGAAAGGAAGGGAAAACTAAGGTTTGCAGTAGGCTTAGGGAAGAACAAATCTAGAGTTCGTGGAAATCCAGGAAAAGATAAGAATGAGGCTTCACAGCTAGGTGAATCGTTCACTCACTTTATACTACACACAAAGATTTCAAAGAAACACGATTAGGGTTCAATTTCTCAATAACTCATTCATTTTTCTCAAAATAAATCGCTACAAGAGTATCTATATAAAGACTTGACCCACGTGCACAACACGTGCCTTAATAAAAAAAATAAAAGACTTGATAAAAGACTACTCGTGCACCACATGTGCACACATTCACTAAGTAAAAGAAGTACAAATAAAATTAAATAAAAAAACTACTACACCTAATTAGATCCAACTCAGGCTTTCTATCTCCTTCGCGAATAGGTCTTCCAAGTCCTCCTGAATCGTCAATGTCCCCATCAGTTAGATTATGAAAATTAGAGAGTTAATGAGTCATCCCTATATATTCTTATTTATAGGTAAATACAATTACAACTCCTAATAGAATTAAGACTCCTAATAACATGTAGCAATATGACTTCTAATTACGTAATGACTCCTAATTACATAATAACTTGTAATTACACGGTAAAAGTTTAAATTACTAAGCTAGGACTCATTTCTATAATTTTTTTACAGGTTTCTGAAACCCAAAGACACAGAATTCACAAAACATCTAAGGCTCCATCAGAAGAAGTTGCAATTTGCCTACATTCAGACAATTTTGTTTCAAGATCCATTTGATGAGAAATTACACAGTCTAACAAAAAAAAGCAGTAAACTTATCCAATCATATTTCAAGGGATTGGATATGAAATAATATGCTTTTACCCATCCAAATTATGCAAAGTGGTAATACTGAATTTCCTACAACTTGCACTAAAAACAAACATTGACCACTAAAGAAATGAAAGTAAATGGCGATAAAAATTCACAGCACTGAAATTTAATAAGGACAAACCTCAGATGGAAGCAGCTTATAATTTTGCAATAGCAAGGAATGAACTCAACGTGCTGATCACGTGCTCGTAGACTTTGATTCCATTCAGAAACACCGTATCATTCAAGAACTGCATCCGGAAAGCAATTAAATAGCAAGTCACACATAAGTTAACCAAAACAAGTAGATAAAAATCAAAACTAGCAAGATAGTGGTGATGATGACAGAAAAGGAAAGAGAGGAACTTGAAGAATGTTAGTAGAGCGCTTGTTTGTGATGGGAGAGGTCATAAGCTGAAGGCAGGCCACTAACATGTTCAAAGGAATTGTCTCATAAAGAGAAGAGGTGAGAGTTTTCCACCTTATGGATTCCAACAAAAAAAATGGACAGCAAAAGAAAATTTTAAACTTCATGGAACAGCACCTCATTATGATCGTGAAGTAATATGGGGGTATTAGCCATTGGCGAAAACCCAAGAGTCGGGATGCCCATCTGTCTCATGAACCTAGCATCTGTTGTCGAACTTAAGATCTCAGGCCTTTGAAGTTTTCCACCAGAAGATACGACAGCTTCTTTGAAAATAGACCACCATGGGTTAGAGTCATTTGTGGCAGTAACTAAAGGACGCCCTGCATTATCTCTTATGGGTCCTTTTTGTATCAACTGCAAAAAAGTTTCAAGAATAAGATGTGATTTAGCCAAATTCCTGGTTTATCCACACTACTCTCTGAAGAGGTAGATGCAACATCCTGTTGATGATTCTCCACGCATGAAATATATGGTATATGGAAACGTTACTTTGACATTATGTGGGCATGCATTTCTCATAGAACAAAAGGAAAAACAAAGTGCCTGAACCAGTGGCAGCTGGCAGGATTTATTTTCACTGAGGGCACAATAGAGTAATATACAAATTTTCATTACATACGACATATTATAGAGATGTCAAAGTAAAGCTTTACAAGTTATATCAATAAGGTTCACATCATCATCATCTAATCCTTCTCCCACCAAGATGAGGTCAGCTATGCAAAAATCCATGAAGGATTTGACATATGGTACAACTTTTCCTCCATCCGTCACCATTATCAATTTATCATCATCATTTTCTTCTTCTAAGCATTTATTTTCACAGGAGGAGATGTATTATGTTTGACTCGTCTTTTAAACATGCTCGGAGTAGAATGCACTTCCTTATAAAAAAATTATCATCTTTTTCAGGACATTTTTCTAATCCCAGGGGAATCAAAAGACGCTGACTGGCCTTTTAGGTTATGGTAAGCCCGTCTCCTGTCCATAGTTTTCTTGGTGAGGAAGTTGGTACTAATTACAAATCATGATAAAGTTGACATCACGTCGACAACAACTTATAAAATTTTCTTAAATACTTAATGAAGAGAAAAAAGAAAAATAATGTTGAAGTATAGTTATATTTAAAAACTTAGTTATTTATATACACATGGCGTCAAAAAAAATCTATACCATTGCATGCTCAATGTCATCCTTGTGAGCGCACCTACAAAGGGATGGCTCATTGAAAAGTGGGACTAAGAAAAAGTATTCAGTGAGGGATTTAATAAATTGTTAAATACATGCCATCAGTTAAACTATAAGTTATTAAATAATAAATAAATGATGAATCTCAGTCTTTTTCAGTCTATCTTCCAAAAATCAAAGTTGTTGGGAGTGTACATTTTCATTTTAATTTCACGTTCATTTTTTAACGTACTCAAAAATCTAGTATATATAAATGATAATTAAAAATATGAAACCTGCTAGACTTTGAAAGAAAAAACTCTGAGCAATATTGAATTATTTGCATGATGAAATTAGTGATCCAACATTCTATGAACTAGCTGCTTCATAAATTATTCTCACACTGCTTCAAATTTTGCAGCTCACTAAAAATATAAAATTTGCAAGCTTCATGAATTCACACTCTTTCATAATATAAGAGTGAAATGTTTGCACTAATCAAATATATGTAATAAAACAAACTAAAACAGTAAAATTTTATTCAATATCAAAGACATGAGAATGCACGATTTGATTTAGATTTGTTAAAATTAATGAAAATGAAAAGAAGAACGCAAGTGAGAGAGAGAAAAGAAAGAAGGTAAATCAAAGCCCAAATCTGCCTCAGGTTCATTAGGTATTAAGAGTGGATTAGAGATGAATTATAAAACTAATTTACTGGAAACATTGATATTAATTTTTGAATTGTTTTAAGATTGTAGTTGTTTTCATTATCATCTGCTGAAGACTCTTTATGTGAAGCAGATTTTAATACGACAAGCCTCCTCTACTATCTAATAAAAAAGGAAGCGCATCATTACAGCGGGGCCCAACACAATCCATGCTCAGAAACTAACATGCATCGTAACTGTTGAATAGAGTTGAGCCTGACCCCAGCAAGATACATGCTCAGCATCATTCTTTAAAAGAATGATTACAAGGGCTGAATAGGTTCTCAGAGACCCCAGTTTGGGTAGCTTCCTACACTTCGCCTCACGTAGGCTGCAACTAGCCTGAGCTATTCCACAATAGGAACAAAAGAAAGAAAGAGCTGAAGTTATTAGCATAGAGATTTTCTTTTAGAAACAAAACCTAGATCATAACTAAGTCAAACATAGAGATTATAATGTTTGCCATGAAATCGTTCAAGTAAGGTACACATCATGTTTCTTTCCTCTACAAGTAACATATGAATCACTAACTTTAAGAGAAGGCGTGAACATTCTGTAGATTTATAATACCACCATCATCAGTTAAGCATTTTCTTATAAAATAGGGTCAGTTAAGGAGCAACAGTAGTTTTACCTACACAGGATGCAGCATCAAGTTCCTTAAAAGTGTCAGACACATGGTGTTTAAATGGTAGGGAAG
The DNA here is from genome assembly GCA_038442645.1 of Agave tequilana. Lineage (NCBI taxonomy): Eukaryota > Viridiplantae > Streptophyta > Magnoliopsida > Asparagales > Asparagaceae > Agave > Agave tequilana. The sequence goes on from JAVJIF010032012.1 coordinate 25,574, forward strand.
AGGGCACACACGCAACGCACTCACACACACACACATCAGGATAGTATTGTTCTCTAGGAATAAACTTGAATTTTATGTCCCATCTACCAAACTATATGATAGACTGCTCAAATAGGTAATCCACACTTCTAAACTTGTTCAACCGGTCATGAAACACGTGGACAAAATTTTATGCATTTTGAAAGTTGTCCGGCAGGCAATTCAAATTTATCTACAAGGACACTATTTGTGCTTCTCTGTGTTCACATGCAAATGTGTAACTAAAGCAATGTATCGACTTTCAAAAGATCATAATTAGCTTGAAAGAAATTACATGTCTTTTGTTGATTGCCCATATAGTAACATCAAGACTTCAAAAGGCAAAGATGTGTCATTTATAAGAAGACAAGTTCCATATATACTACCTTTTAGTACAAGAGTTGAGAGTAAAAATGTCACCCCTTTTGTTGATAGCTCACTTTGTATAACAGTCAGTACTTTTTACAAAAATGATCAAGGTAACAACTGACTGATAGCTTATATTTTTTAACTAGGAAATCTGCTTTGAAAAGTTTAACATAAAGTTATGGGACCTTTTTGTTTCATTCTTTCCACCTTCGTTTCTTTCTTTTCCTTTTCTCCTTTTCCTTCCCTTTTGTCTATTATTCTCCTGTTTTATTTTTTTTTTGTGCATCCACTTTCCTCTCTTCAAGATTTCACTATTTCACTTTTGTCAATTGAAATCCTAAAAGTAAGTATCAACATGTGGACACAAGTTTCGCACGTGAGGCATGTGAACACGACTAGGGACACTAGTAAGGTGTGCCTCCTAGATTTTAGCATATCAACTCTGACATATAGTGAACATTTCAAGAAGGAAAATAGTTACAATTTTAGCCCTACATCAAAGTACTTGTATTTTATGTTTGGAAATATTAAAAGAGACAACAAATCAGTAACAATTTGTACATTACACAAACTAGTTGAAATATGTGTGATGAAAGGGAAAAAATAAAGCAATAAAGGGAAGCATATGCCCTTGTTATCGTGGACATGTTCCTAATAATATATGCGTAAATTATCAGTATGCTTATCATCAAGTATAGATTGTCAAATTCAATGACTTCCTAATTTTGGACAAAAATATAAATTATTTCTTTAAAAAGGTAGGATCTCCCCAAGTTACCTGGTATGTCATGTTCCTCATAGCTGGCGCCCATTCTTCATGGATTCTTTTTCTTAAAAGTTCAGGATTCCATCGGAGGAAGGCGAACATCAAACCCCACCTCAGCTTCTGAAGGTTGCATGTTCATCACAAAACCCTTCAAGAAAAAAAAAAGGCTTTAGTTGGCAAGACAAGCTTAGATGTAATACTATTTACACCTATGAATATGCAAATGAAGTTCCATAACTTATAAAACAAACATCATTTTTGAAAATGAAACTTTCAATCTATTATGTGGTTTCCACGCTCAAATAGGGCCAGAGCCTAGTGCCAACCCAAGATAAGCACTTCAATCAAAAAATATGTATTACTTCTTACAAGTTTGACAGCAAAGCAAAAGCCTAGAACAAAAATGCACGGAAAATTATTGTAACAAAAGTACAGATATAGTGCAGATTGCTAAACCATGCTCTAAATGAGTATTAATGCAGAAAATAAGAGAATTTCTTGACAAGCTTTAATATCAACCCAGATAAGTTTATCACAGCATTTGGAATTCACATACTCATTCTTAAGACATAATCTTTCATAGCATTTAGATATAAAATCTTTCATTCTTAAGACATAATCTGCTGAATTTGAATACAAAACCTTAAAGTATTATAATATAATGACCACCATAACTCTTATAGAACTCTAAGTCTAGCTTGCATAATCATATGGTAACAATTTTCATATGTGATTTTAACACGTTCAAAGGAAAAATTACAAAAGTGTATGTGTGTCCAGAAGTGTCCTATAAAGGAACCTACAGAAGTTGACATAGGGAGATTATAGTTCATAGAAGTGTATTAATATGTGTTGTGGTCAAAAATCAACACAAGCAATGAGTGTTTGATTATATAAGGAGCAATGCTCAGAAGGAGAAGACATCGGCGAACAACTCTCTTCTCTTGTAATCTCGTGCTCATGTGTTGAGCCAACCTCGTTATTGTATAATAAGATTACCACCTTTGTAAAATATCTTTATTAATAAAAGTGTGCTTTGTGCCTGCTTCTGACTTGCTCTTGCTTCCTCCCACCACACATCTGGTATCATAACCATTAATGAATAAGGTACATTATTTTGTACTCCTAGCATGGAAATAATTACTTTGTTAACTTGTTTTTAGTTTAGATTATGATTAGATGCATAGGTATTGTTAGATCTGGCTGTCATCTAGTGGAACGACATCTAAGTCGCGTAGGATATGTAGCCGGGATGGCGTTGAGTTTCCATAAATCGTTGACGGTCGTGCTAGGCTTTACAGACTAACAATAGGTTACGTAATATAAACTTAGTCTAAAATAAAAAGAAGTTAACTAAGCAACTATTTACATAGAAAGACTACAGGATAGCTTCACTCTAAGCCTTAATAATGGACCTAATAAGATCTAGTTCTAGGAATCTAAATAAAGGTAAATCTGTTAATAATGCTAATTTAATAGAATATCCTATAGAAATAGAAGACCTTAATAAATGATTTATCCCTAAAGTACCAGCTAAAGAAATTTATATTATAGGAATGTTTGATTTTAAATCTTTCGTAGCAATTAAAATTACGGAAAAAACAATCCAAGTAGATAATAATGAACAATTAATCAAATTTTTAAATGAAGAAGATTTATCTTCTTTCATAAATAAATACAATTTTATTCATATTGGATTAATTCAAATAGCGTTAAAACCTTTAACACTTCAAGCGTTAAATGCAACTTTATTAACATCATTAAGATATGCTAGATGTTTAGATTATATTCAATCTTTAATGGGAGTCATGCAAACTAGTCTTTGTCATAGCCCAGTCTATTTAATGTATATCCAAATTTAAGCCTATCTTTAACATATCCAAATATATTAGAAGCAACTTTAAATATAAAGACACGTGAATATAATATTATGCCTGAATATGAAATATTGCAGTAATTTTTAGAATCTATTATAAAGTTTTAAATACACTAGCACCTAAAATTAAGCAAATAACTAAACCAAGAAAGATAACAGTGGTTGAAACAAACTTATTATTATCAAACATAGCTACAAATAGAATTTTAAAATAAAAAAATAAATTTTTCACAAAATTGATTATTAACTTCCTCCATTCCTCCTAGGTCTATAATCCCTGTTTTAAATATCGGCCGAGTCGACTAATATATCGTCCGATATCTCTTTTTTTGCCGCTGCTCATACGATATGAAGAAATCTTTCACCATATCGTTTGCAGCAAAAAAACAATCGATATTTAAATATTGGCCGATATGGCCAATATATTGCCCAATATGAAATAACTAATTATTGCACGACAGCGTGCCAATGTTCATTATTTTTTACTGTCTTTACATGCATATTACATTATTTTTATTAGGTAGATGATATATATGACATTAAACTAACTTTAGTTTATTTATAATATTTCATAATATATAGTGTCTGATATGAACCCGATATGCACGTGTATCCTCGATATCTCTCTCGATATCTGATATCCGATATGAAAAAGCCCCATCCGATACGATCCCGATATCTGATATTTAGAACCTTGTCTATAATAGGAACAAACCTAGACCAAATAATTCAAATAAAAGATGGAGAAGTTAAGTAAAATTAATCTCAAACAAATAACAGGAATCTCTACTTCTTGGAACTCTAACTTTGAAAATCAATCAGTTAGGAGTTCTAATACTAATAGAAGAGATCAAGATTTATTATTTGAAAATAGAAGAGACAAAAGATTTAGAAGTTCAAGGAATAAAAATCTCTAACTCTTCAATAACTCGTCCAATTTACGAGAAACCTAATTTGAATTCTCCTACACAGTCAGATATGAATTTTCATATTTAATAGACTTCACACCAAGAAGTATTCTTAGAAAATTCTTAAATGAAGAATATAATAAAAATATTCGTTTCAAACAATGGTTTAAAAAAACTTTTTCAAACAAAAAAAGATACTATTATAAAGATAAGTATTATGAACATCTTACTAAAATAAATAAGTTAAGATTTTTCTCAGAATGGCTCATAGAAACTTATGTGAATAAAGAACTTAATAAATTAAATGTTTTAGAAGAACATTATAAACTTGGGCTATCATAAATGGTAAAAAAAATAAAAGCAATATATCCCCCAAGAGAAACTATAAAACTCACTGGAATTATTACTTCTGATTCAACAGAAGCAGTAACTCTAGTAAAAATTATAAATGATTCTAAGAAAGAAACTATTAAAGAATTACAAAAATTGTTAAACAAAACAATTATACAAATGTTTATATTCAAGTCTTAGGACAACAAATAACTAGAATAGAATATGCCTTAGATATGCTTATTAACTAAAATAAATCAAGTTGCTCAATAAGAAACTCCTTTAATAAGAAGTAAAGAAGTTAAAATTGATTATGTACCAATTAAATCACCCCCTGAAATAGATGAATTTAAATTATATCAACCAATATGGCTAAAGAAGAAATTACTTCTTTAATAGATCAATTAAAAAAGACAAACTTGAATAATATTCAAGGTAACTCGTCAGATTCTGATAAAGAAATATATGAAGAGCCTGACGAACCAATAGCAGAGTTATCCAACTCTGATGAACTAGATTTAACTCAAATAATCACTATTGAAGATTCTTTTAAAGAAAGTATGAAACCTAAACCTAATGAAATTAACAAAAGGGCTAATAAATACTATTATAAAAGATCAACTTCAATGGATATAATATTTGAAAAAAAATGATGATTTAGATCAAAATTCATATCATAAAAAAACTATCTATGAATGGAATATTGATGGTGCTTTTGAAAAAGTAATACATGATCAATTCATAGAATGATGATGTATTCTACAGTCTATAAACAAAATAAAATTCTAATAAAGAAATAGCAAACTATAAAAAATTTAACTTGTGATGGTACTGACATTTTAAAAGGCTCGTGGATCATTGTATCACGCCAGAACAAAATTAGAAATATTTAATGCCATTAAAACAAAAAAAATATCCCAACACAATGTTGTTTATACATTAAATAACAATATTAGAACACTTTACTGGAGGTGTTACTAATTATGAGAGGAAAGTAGAACTCTGCTACAAAATTTAAAATTTTCAACTTTAACTCATTTTAGATGGTATAAAGATACCTTTTTAAGTAGAGTAATGCTACTTAATGATGCTACTAATGTACATTGAAAATCTAAATTAATTGATAGATTACCAAATCTATTTGCAGAAAGGGTTAAAAAACTCTAAGTATAACAATAATGGTACAATATCATATCATAATTATACCTATGAGAATCTTATAAATTCCTGTATACAAGAAGGACTAGCCTTATGTAATGACTTAAAATTAAGACGTCAATTAAAAGTTTAGAGACTTTTTGAAAGAAAGCAATTGGGAGAATTTTGTAGGTACTTTGCCATAGATGGACCAAAACCTAAATGTAAGAATTTACAAAAAAATATAATGACAATAAAAGCCTTCTCAATTCTACAAAAGAGATAAAAAGGGTAGAGAAAGAAAAGAACCTTTCCATAGAAAAGAAATGTAAAAAATAAGAAACAGAAAAAAGCTATAAAATGTTATAAATGTGGTAAATTAGGTTATTAGGCTAATAGATGCTATACTAAAAAGAAATTGAAGAAATCGAGGATGAAAGTTTTCGTTGAACTTTATTAAAAATAATGATAAATTCAGATCAAGGTTTGATTTAGAAGATGATCAATATTCAACCTCTTCTGAAGAAAATAGTTGTCATGATTGCGAAGGTCAATGTTGCACCCTTGATCAATTAAATTATTACAAGTCTATAGTAAAAATGAATGGATTATATGTTTTAACTACAGACAAAAGAAAATTTATTAGAAAATATTATAAATAATGAAATAGACAAAATAATTAAAAGTAAAATAATAAAGTTAATAATAATTATCAAAGAAGAAAATTTCCAAAAGTAGACAAGTTTATAGACTTCAGAAGATCTAGAAAGGCATAAATAAAAAGAGAAAAATCAATAACCATTCAAGAACTATATCAGGAAATTAATATATTAAAAACAAAAGTAAAAACTTTAAAGATAAAAAATAAAATAACAGATTCAAGACTTTCTAAAATAGAAAAGGCAATAGACAAAGAAAATAAAGATAAAGAGATTGAAGAATCAGAAAAAGAATATGTACATTCAGAATATAAATCTCCTAATCAAAGTATTCAGTTCTTACTGACAATAGACTTAATAATAACACAAAAATGATATATAAAAATAAACTTACTAATTAATAATGAATTTTATATGCAAGACTTAATAGCACTTGTAGATAATAGTGCTGATCTTAATTGCATAAAAGAAGGCATAATATCAATAAAATACTGTGAATACATAACACAAACTTTAAATGCTGCTAATAATAAAGCACTAACTACACTATATAAAGTCACCAATGAAAATGTTTATAAGGACAAAGTTTGTATTACCTTACATTTCATAATTTAAAAAGATATCACAACATATAATATTAGGCACTCCGTTCTTAGAAAAATTAATGACGATTAAACAAATTGATGAAAGAGCTCAAACTACTTGTTATAAAGGGCAAAATATTACCTTTGAATTTATAACAAATTCTATAGTTAAACTTCTAAATTAAGTTAAAGAAATCTATCTAAAAGAAAATCAAATTAATTTTCTTAAAGAAGAAGTTGCAAAGATAAATATAACAAAGCAACTACAATCTAGTCTAATTCAATAGAAAATTAAACAAGTTGAAGAAGATTTTAAGTCACAAACATGTAGTAATTTACCTAATGCTCTTTGAGAAAGAAAGCAACATATAGATCTTTATCCTATAAAGAATCCTTTAATGAGAAAAATATTCTTACTAAAACAAAACCTTGCCAAATGATTAAAGAATATTTAGAATTCTGTAAAAAAGAGATTAAAGATCTCTTAAATAAAAATTAATTAGAAAATTATATTCTTCTTGAAGTTGTACAGCTTTTTACGTTAATAATGCAGCTGAAAAGGAACATGGTGTTCCAAGACTATTAATAAATTATAAACCACTTAATAAAGTACTAAAATAGATAAGATATCAAATTCCTAATAAAGGTACGTACTAAATCGGATAGCTGATGCTAAAAATCTATCTTATCTACATTTAGCAAACTGAGAATAGTTTAAAATAATAGAAACTGATACTAGTAATATTGGACTTGGAGGAATTCTTAAACAGTTAAACCCTAATAAGAAATCAAAAGAACTGTTAGATTGCATTCAGACAAATGAAATCCAGCTCAGTATAATTATTCTACGTTAAAAAAGAAATTCTGGCCAAATAAAATGTATATATAAATTTCAAGATGATCTGCTTAATAAAAAAATTTACTAAGAATTGAAGTTGAAACAGGGTTATTTAACTGATTATTTAACCCGTGAATTTTTACAGTTTATTAGGAATTGGGCATCCGATTTAGCATTAGCATTAGCTATCCGATTTAGTAAGTACCTTTTATTAGAAATTGGATATCTTATCCATTTTAGTATTTTATTAAGTGATTTATAATTATTACTTAGTCTTGAAACACCATGTTCCTTTTCAGCTGCATTATTAGCGTAAAAAGTTGTACAACTCAAAGAAGAATATAATTTTCTAATTAAATTTTATTTAAAAGATCTTTAATCTCTTTTTTACAGAATTCTAAATATTCTTTAATTATTTGGCAAGGCCATGTTTTAGTAAGAATATTGTTCTCATTAAAAGATTCTTCATAGGATAAAAAAACTATATGTTGTTTTCTTTCTCAAAAAGCATTATTCTCAAAAAGCATTATTCTCAAAAAGCATTAGGTAGATTACTACATGTTTGTGACTTAAAATCTTCTTCAACTTGTTTAATTTTCTATTGAATTAGACTAGATTGTAGTTGCTTTGTTATATTTATCTTTGCAATTTCTTCTTTAAGAAAATTAAATTGATTTTATTTTAGATAGATTTCTTTAATTCATTTAGATGTTTAACTATAGGATTTGTTATAAATTCAAAAGTAATATTTTGCCCTTTAAATAAGTAACTATACCTCTTTCATCAATTGTTTAATCGGCATTAATTTTCCTAAGAACGGAGTATCTAATATTACATTTTGTGATATCTCTTTTACTATTATGAAAGGGAATACAAATCTTGTCCTTACAAACATTTACATCGGTGACTTTATATAGTTTAGTTAGTGTTTTATTATTAGCAGCACTTAAAGTTTGTGTATTCACAGTATTTTACTGGTATTATGCCTTCTTTTATGCAATTAAGATCAGCACCACTATCTACAAGTGCTATTAAGTCTTGCATATAAAATTCATTATTAATTAGTAAGTTTATTTTATATACCATTTTTGTGTTATTATTAAGTCCATTGTATGTAAAAACTTATTACTTTGATTAGGAGATTCATATTCTAAATGTACAGATTCTTTTTCTGATTCTTCAATCTCTTTATCTTTATTTTCTTTGTCTATTGCCTTTCTATTTTAGAAAGTCTTGAATCTGTTATTTTATTTTTTATCTTTAAAATTTTTACTTCTATTTTTAATATATTAATTTCCTGATATAGTTCTTAAATGGTGATTGATTTTTTCTCTTTTTATTTATATCTTTCTAGAACTTCTGAAGTCTATAAACATTATCTACTTTAGGAAATTTTTCTTCTTCTTTGATAGTTATTATTAACTCTATTATTTTACTTTTAATTATTTTGTCTATTTCATTATTCATAATATATTCTAATAATTTTTTCTTTTGTCTGTTGTTAAAACATATAATCCATTCATTTTTTACTATAATCTTGTAATAATTTAATTGATCAAGTGTGCAACATTGACCTTCGCAATCATGACAACTATCTTCTTCAGAAGAGGTTGAATATTGATCGTCTTCTGAATCAAACTCTTGATCTACATTTATCATTATTTTTAATAAAGTTCAACGAAAACTTTCATCCTCGATTTCTTTAATTTTCTTTTAGTATAGCATCTATTAGCATAATGACCTAATTTACCACATTTATAACATTTTATAGCTTTTTTCTGCTTCTTATTTTTTTACATTTTCTTTTCTATAAAAAGGTTCTTTTCTTTCTCTATCTTTTTTATCTCTTTTGTAGAATTGAGAAGGCTTTTTATTGTCATTTATTTTTTGTAAATTCTTACATTTAGGGGGTTTTGGTCCATCTATGACAAATTACCTACAAAATTCTCCCCATTACTTTCTTTCAAAAAGTCTCTAAATATTTAATTGATGTCTTAATTTTAAGTCATTACATAAGGCTAGTCCCTCTTGTATACAGGAATTTATAAGATTCTCATAGGTATAATTCTGATATGATATTGTACCATTATTGTTATATCTTAAGAGTTTTTTTAACCCTTTCTGCAAATAGATTTGGTAATCTATCAATTAATTTAGATTTTTAATATACATTATTAGCATTAAGTAGCATTACTCTACTTAAAAAGGAACCTCTATACCATCTAAAATGATTTAAAGTTGGACATTTAGATTTTAGAATAGAGTTCTATTTTTCTCTCAATAATTAGTAACACCTCTAGTAAAGTGTTCTAATATTGTCATTATTAATGTATAAATAGCATCTTGTGTCAGGATATTATTTTCTTATTTAATGGTATTAAATATTTCTAATTTTTGTTCTGGCGTGATACAATAATCCCACTAGTCTTTTAAAATGCTAGTAAAATCACAAGTAATGAAGTTTGTTATTTCTTTATCAGAATTATTATTCTGTTTACAGATTGTAAAATACATCATCATTCTATATAATTGATCATGTAATATTTTTTCAGAAGTATCATCAACATTCCATTCATACATGATTTTTTAAGATCTGAATTTTGAACTAAATCATCATTTTCTTCACATAAGATATCCATTGGTGTTGGTCTTTTATAATAGTATTTATCAGCCCTTCTACGTGGCTTGAAGTCAAGTTTATTAATTTCACCAGGTTTCATACTTTCTTTAAAAGAGTTTTCAATAGTGGTTATTTGAGTTAAATCTAGTTCATCAGAGTCAGGTAACTCTACTATTGGTTCGTCAGGCTCTTCATATATTTCTTATTAGAATCTGATGAATTACCTTGAATAGTATTCAAATTTGCCTTTTTTAATTGATCTATTAAAGAAGTAATTCTTCTTTAGCCATAGTTGGTGGATATAATTAAATTCACTTATTTCAGGGGGTGATTTAATTGATACATAATCAGTTTTAACTTCCTTCTTATTAAAGGAGTTTCTAATAGAGCAACTTGATTTGTTTTAGTTATAAATATTTCTAAAGCAGATTCTATTCTGATTAATTGTTGTCCTAAGATTTGAATATAAATATTTGTATAATTATTTTGTTTAACTTTTACTAGAGCTATTGCTTCTGTTGAATCAGAAGTAGTAGTTCCAGTGAGTTTTATAGTTTCTCCTGGGGAATACATTGCTTTTATTTTTTACCATTTATGTTAACCCAAGATTTATAATGTTCTTTTAAAACATTCAATTTATTAAGTTTTTTATTCACAGAAGTTTCTATGAACCATTCTGAAAAAAATCTTAACTTATTTATTTTAGTAAAATGTTCATAATACTTATCTTTATAATAGTATCTTTTCTTGATAGAAAAAGTTTTTTCAAACCATTATTTGAAATGAATATTTTCATTATATTCTTTATTTAAAATTTTCTAAGATACTTCCTGGTGTAAAATCCATTAAATATGAAAATCCATATCTAACTCTGTAGGAGAATTCAGATTAGGTTTCTCGTAAATTGGATGAGCTATTGAAGAGTTAGATATTTTTATTCCTTGAACTTCTAAATCTTTGTCTCTTCTATTTTCAAATAATAAATCTTGATCTCTTCTATTAGTATTAGAACTCCTAACTGATTAATTTTCAAAGTTACAGTTCCCAGAAGTAGAGATTCTCGTTATTTGTTTGGGATTAAATTTTACTTCAACTTCTCCATCTTCTATTTGAATTATTTAGTCTAGGTCTATTTTTATTATAGGCCTAGGAGGAATGGAGGAAGTTAATAACCAATTTTGTGAAAAATTTATTTCTTCCCCTTTTAAAATTCTATTTGTAGCTATTTTGATGATAATAAATTTATTTCAAACAGCGTTATCTTTCCTGATTTAGTTATTTACTTAGCTTTAGGTGTTAGTGTATTTAAAACTTTATAATGGATTCTAAAAATTACTGTAATTGTTTCAGAACCAGGCATAAAATTATATTCATGTGTTTTTATATTTAAAGTTGTTCCTTCTAATATATTTGGATCTGTTAAAGATAGGCTTAAATTTGAATATACATTAAAATAGACCGGACCATGACAAAGACTAGTTTGCATAACTCTCATTAAAGATTGAATATAATCTAAAGATTTAGCATCTCTTAATGATATTAATAAAGATGCATTTAACCCTTAAAGTGTTAAAGATTTTAACGCTATTTGAATTATTTAAATATGAATAAAATTGTATTTATTTATGAAAGAAGATAAATCTTCTTCATTTAACAATTTTATTAATTGTTCATTATTATCTACTTGAATTGTTTTTTCCATACTTTTAATTGCTACGGAAGATTTAAAATCAAACATTCCTATAAAACAAATTTCTTTAGCTGCTACTTTAGGGATAGATCATTTATTAAGGTCTTCTATTTCTGTAGAATATTCTAATAAATTAGCATTCTTAACAGATTTACCTTTATTTAGTTCCTAGAACTAGATCCTATTAGGTCCATTATTAAGGCTTAGAGTGAAACTATCATGTACTCTTTCTATGTAAATAGTTGTTTAGTTAACTTATTTTTATTTTATACTAAGTTTAAATTACATAACCTACTGTTAGTCTGTAAAATCTAGCACGACTGTCAACGATTTACGGAAACTCAACGACATCCCGGCTACATATTCTATGCGACTTAAATGTCGTTCCACTAGGTGGCAGTCAGATCTAACAATACCTAAGCATCTACCCATAATCTAAACTAAAACAAGTTAACAAAGTAATTATTTACATGCTAGGAGTACAGAATACTGTACCTTACTCAGCCATTAATGGCTCTGATACCAGATGTGTGGTGTGGGAGGAAGCAATCACTAGATAAGAAGGAATCTGGCCATAGTAAAAGAGAAAACTGATTGAGCCCCGGAGAGCCATAAGTTTTAATTCAGTTGTCTTACTTTAATAAAATAGGAACCACCTATCCTACTTTAATAAAATAAAAAAGAATATCATCATTACTCTTTTAGCTGACAAAAAAAACTAGCATGAATCTTCTAATCCCCCAAGGGCCTATATAAGGAGCAATGCTCAGAAGGAGAAGGCATCAGCGAACAGCTCTCTTCTCTCTTGTAATCTCCTGCCCATGTGTTGAGCCTACCTCCTTCTTATTGTAAAATAATATTATCCACCTCTGTAATATATCTTTATTAATAAAAGTGTGCTTTAAGCTTGCTTCCGACTTGCTTGGTTCCTTGCTTCCTCCCACCACACATCTGGTAAATTGTGACTTGGCATTTTTCAAATAAAGTTTCAACGTTGAAGTGAAAAGGTTGTATCATCTTGATATGATGACCTGATATATTGTTGTATAGTTCTTGGAGCTACTTAAAGTGTTCTCAAAATGTCTTAAGTGTTCAAAAAATTAGAAATTGAACAACGAAGTATACGTGTGATGTTAACCACAATATAGAAATGACAAACTAGCAATAATGAAAAGTCCTCTCTACTTCATGAAGATTCTTTAAGCAATAACACCATAAAGAGTAAGTATCATAATTTCTTGTTCCTTTCCTTTCATTTATCCTATTAAGTCATTCCACCTCCAGCCGCCTCTCATGGCAAACGCTGCATGCTGAATTCAGTTCCCACGGATTTGTTTTACCTTATTAATCCCCTCGAACGATCTCCACTACCACCGTTAGACCTCCTCTCCTCCTTCAATGCACGCCATCTTTGCTCATCTCCTCCTCAGAAATCTCTCGTGTTCCTTCTTTCCACCCAACAAAGGAGGCTCGCAATGAGCCACAAAGTTGGATGGCTTGCAAGGATTTATTGGTTTCACGAATAATTAAATGTAAAGATTGGAGTTGGGAAGGAGCTTCTATACTATTTGTCCCTTTCTTCCAATTCCAAAAAAATAATAAGACTACCTTCTATGCAGCGAAGCCAAACTCCTTCAAATTTGCACTTCTCAAATATGAAGTTTCTTCATTGAGAAAAGATAAAGAAGTTTAGAGTGTCACACAAACTTCCCATTCACTCCTTTATTTATTTCCCATTTGAGCCCCCCCCCCCCCCCAACCCCCACCTCAAAAAAAAAAAAACATGGACGGAGCAACCTTGAAGGTCGAGGGGGTCACCCCCCCAAGAATTTTGGAAACCAATAAATGCCTATTAATTTGTCGGTAGGCCTAATCAAGTATTTACTCCATCCAAATTTCTCACTAGCTATTTTTCTATAAGTGAGTTTTTCTTCCTTTAAGGTTACTAGTTTAGTGGAGATTGATTTATTGTTTTATTAATCTTTCATAACTTAATTAGGGAGAATATTTTTATAGCTGATTTTTTTCATAAATGAATTTATGTTCCTTTTATGATCCCAAAAAAAGAGAGGAGAAGAAGTAAAAAAAGGACCACGTCTCAAAGTTCAACTCAGTCAAGTGAATTATTATGTCAACTCTCTTATGTCAATTTATCTTTCTACGCTTATACATAGAGGTTAACACATCAGTTCCAGCAAACCCTAGGTGAAATCAAAACAACTCTAACTAGCTCCTATACAGAACATAGCTTTGACCTTAATGAAATAATAAATTAGTCAATTATCTGACGTCCAAGTGCCAGCTTGGCAACTAAGTTCATCAAGATGCATTGCCCAACAACCATGTCTGCAATGCCCGATAGTAAACTAACATTTCGCTCCACTAGGATCGACTTCATTTCAGATTTAAACCATTGCATGCTGTACAAAGATTTGGAATAAGTTTCCATACAACAATGTGAACAAAGGCTTCATGTAGCAATTAATTATGGTTACGTTAAGATTAACCATGCAATGAACAAAGATTCTTGTAAGCACCAACTTCTTGAGAAAATGTTTTATGACATGATATTAGTTTTTAGCACAGTTCCTATGCCTGCTTTTTCGAATTGTTAAACACTATGTAGTTGGAGAATGTGAGCTCCCTCAAGAAATTCTAACCTATAAGCCAGTGCCCCGGTCCCAGAAAACCACAAAATATTTTGCGAAAAGCTTTTGACTAGCTGATGGGATTATAAATTTAAAAAAGTTTTGATTATCAAATTTATGCTAGGAGTTCAATATGCCAAGATTGACTATGATAGGAGAGACAATGATTAGATCATGTTCCTCATGGGAACATATAATTTGTTGCTGCTTGATTCAATATGTTGAGCAACAAAAGTGAAACCTTATTCAGAGTTGCTGTCATTAACTTAGCTCCTTCGTCCAATTAAGTAGTACCATTTCCATTTTTTTGTATCAAAATAAAACTTTAATGAACTGGAGTACGAAATAGTTCTTTATAGTTATTCATGCTATGCTTCACATAGGCATTTATACAAACACTTGGCACAGCCCAAAAAGGAAGACAACAAAGTATTCAATTTCAGCTCACTCACCGTGGGTGTAGGCGTCCCGGCCTTGAAATACACAGGATTCACCGAGATGACCTCCGATGCCGCCTTGACCCCGGCCTTCACCAGATCAAACTGCCTCTCCCGAAACTCGGCCGCTCTCTCCATGCAACCCATCAAATTCTCCGCCGCAGAACCATCAAACATCTTCGACCCGTGCCCAGGCGCCCCGGCCGCCTTCACAATCAGCGACCACGGCGACCGGTCGGCGTAAAAAACTCTAAACTCATCAGTGGGCGATGCCTGCCCCTCGTCGAGGACGAACCCAACATTGAGGTCCCTGAACTCCTGCGACGCGGCAAATTTCGCCGCCCCCTCGGCACCGCCGATCTCCTCGTCGGGAACCAACGAGATATGAACTGATCGGAGGGGGGAGAAAGACGAGGACTTGAGGGCGCGGATGGCCTCGAGGTACTGGATGGCGATGGACTTGTCGTCCTGGGCGCCGCGGGCGAAGATGCGGTGGTCGCGAGGGGGGTCGTAGGCGGCGGAGAAAGGGGGGTGGGCCCACTTGAGGGGCTCGGCGGGGACGGAGTCGATGTGGGAGTTGAGGAGGAGGGAGGGGAGGGAGGGGTCGGAGCCCGGCCACGAGATGAGGAGGAGGGGCTTCGATTTGGAAGCGGAGAAGTCGAGGGTGCGGATGTTGAGGCCGCCGATGGAGCGGGCGAGGGAGGAGAGGAAGGAGACGGCCGGGGAGTAGTCCGGGTTGGGGTGGGCGGTGGGGATCTGGAGGTACTGCCGGAAGTTCTGGATCTGGGATTGTTGGGTGGCGGAGAAAGGGAAGGATGTGGCGGCGGTGGAAAAGCGGAGGAGGAGGAGGAGGAAGAAGATGAGAGAAGACATGATCGCTGGCGGGCTGTTCTTGCTCGGTGAGCAAATGTCAGTGAGACTCGGGAACAGGAAAATTACTGGTTAGGAATTACTGTATTATTTAGTCGTGTCATGTTTGTAAACATTTATTTTTATTTTAGTGGAGTGGGAAATTAGATTTCCAATTGTCTATCCAAAAAGATTGATTATGCTATTCTTTTGTCAGATCGTTGTCATGTTTAGGCAAGTTGACAAGGATGAGGACATCATAGAATCATAAGGCCTCTTTGTTTTATTCTAAAGGTCCTTTTTGCCTCCCGGAGAGAGAGAGAGAGGAAGAAGGCGAGAGAAGAGTTGGAGCTAGGGGTGCTACCGGATAGGATTATCCGCAGATATCCGCATCCGAATCCGTCTCCAATTCGGATACGGATATCATTTTTTCACATCCGTCAATATTCTTATCCGTATCCGTATCCGAAAGGTAGGTGCAGATACGGATATGATAAAAGTAATATCTTATTCGTATCCGATCCGATATCCGAATGTTGCGTGCTTCATAATGATATCGGTATGGAGAAGACTATTCTTCAATGGAATAAGGTATTAAATTTGATATTTTGAGTTGGTGAAAAAGTAATAGTGAAAAGTATTCGATTCTTGCAAGAGCACCACATGATATTTTGAGTATTTCGACATCAACCATGTCATCCGAATCGGCATTTAGCACCGGAGGACGTGTAATCTATTATTATAGAAGTCAAATGACAATGAATACGATGAATGTATTGATATGTACACAATAATATCATAGTATGTATCACATTTAATATTGTAGTAGATGAGATAAAAAGTAATATAAACATTTCTGTTTAATTTATCTTTAACCATATCCATTTTAACATATCCGATTAGTATCCGCATCCGATCCGCTAATATCCGATTTATATCTGATATCCGATTTTGGCGTATACGGATATCATTTTTTCACATCCGCCAATATCCGTATCCGTATCCGTATCCGAAGGTTGGGTGCGGATATGAATATGATAGAGGTAATATCCGATCCGTATCCGATCCGATGGCACCCCTAGTTGGAGCTGTTTGTTTTGTCATAATAGTTAAATGACTTACAATTCAATTATAACTACGATATTTGTTTAGACAATAATTTATAAAAGACTTATGCAACTCAACTACCACTCACTTGCAATTCAATTACCACTCACTTAGAGTTCAGTTACACTTAATTTTGTGGTCATATAAATTTGTATTATTTTTTTATGTTAATATTAAATTTTTTTTTAATATTTAGCACTTTTAATATTTATTTGCAATATTAAAACTTTTTAAATCACCAAATAGTTAATTTTGAGGTCAATTTTTTCACTTACGACTTACACATTACGACAACCAAACCCTATAAAATACAATACATTTTCTCACTTATAACTTTATATTACCAACTAAATACTGTAAAACTTACATGCATGTAACTCATTTACAACTGTAAAAGATTTTACCAATTGTGACTTACGAATTACGGCCAATTGCGACAACTAAACAGACCGAGCTTCATTCCCTCTTCTTGATTTGGGATTTGGCTTGGGAAGAAGGGGAGAAAGAAAGGAGAGGAAAAAAACTGAAAACACCCCTCTCTCTCTCTCTCTCTCTCTCCCTCCCTCCCTCATATTTCTCCTCTCCCACCTCTCACACATCTTAATCGATGTGCTCTTCCCTCTTCTGCTCACTTTTTGAGCTGCCGCGTCGGCGACAGCGAGTGGCCGACGTGATTGAAAAGAGACTCTTCCGCTGCTGGTCAAACGCGGGAGATAGGGGAAGAGCCCTCTTCCCTCTCTTCCTCCCAATCCCATGTAAACAAACAGGACCTAAGAGAGAGAAGAAAAACAGAGGGAACATCGTTTTTTCAGTTCAGATATTTGGTTATCAAAAAAAAAACTCTCGTGTCAGGTTGACGCTGACGTGATGATTTTTTTTCGATTTTTCTTTTGCTCAAAAAATGGGCTGAAGAGAGCTTGAGCTCGCTAACCAAGATAAAAAAATAATTTTTTAATGTTCTCTCCATTTTCTCAGTAAGAGAGAGGGCAGCTTCCAAGGCTCAGGTCTGGGCACCTCCTCTCCCTCCATCTCCTTCCCGCGCCTTCTCTCTTGGGTTCGATCTCCTCTTTGTGTCTCGGGTTCGATCTTTTCGCTCTCTCTTAGTGTCGATTTCCTCGCTCTTTTTTGGGTTCGATCTCATTGGCTGGTCGTAAGTTCGATCTCCTCGCTTCGTCTTGGATTCGATCTCTTCACTCCCTCTTGGCATCGATCTCCTCACTCTTTCTTGGGTTTGATCTCATCGGCCAATCATGGATTCGATCTCATCGGCCAATCATGGATTCAATCTCGTCGCTCTTGGGTTGGATCTCGTCGCTCTATCTTGAATTCAATCCATTAGCGCAACAAGTATTTTCATCCATATTCTCTATGATTTTAATTTGATTTTTTTGTGAGTTTATTATCCATTTTAATTTAATTTTGAATTCGATGCATGATAATCTTTCTACGATGATTGTCTTGAGTAGTTTTTGCTGCCTGTTGAAAACCCATATTTCATTTTTTTTGGAAATATTAGAAAATGGACTACAAAATAAAAGGCATGCCTTTTTCTAAGAAATTTTAGTGTTGTTGTTCATCATAAAGTAATTTATTAAGTTATCAGTGTTGTGGATTAATTTGTGAATTGTTATAATTTTGAAATTTAATCTCTTAACAAGGATGAATTAAACAGTTAAATTTAAAATCAAATATATGCTTTAAACTTGTTGCTCATTGTGTTACTATGTTCTTTTTTTTATTTAATCTATTAGAAATATCATTGAATTGCTTATTCTATTTGTTTTCTAATTTAACTAAGATTCTCTGAACTATGCTCTGCTTGTGATGTTGGCTATTTGATTTGCTAATAGCTTTTTGATAGTCCTCACTGGATTATGTTTTTGTGCATGGTCACGATGAGACTTGACTTAAAGGTTTATCCTCATTTGAGTGATCATGTTTTTGCAAATATATACAAATCTAGGGATATTTGTGTACATTAGATTTGTTTACTCTACTACTACGTTGTATTTAAACATGTGCATGTGTTGTATTTAATATGTATTGTAAGTTAATGCTCTATTTTCCTCTTGCTGACTATTTTGTAAGTGTGATGTTTCTTTGATTGTAGGGTTGCCTTAAAAGATGTGGGCTTATAATAATATAGAAGAGCAGTGATAATATGGTGCTTAGCCCATGTGACTATATTTGTTTTGTCTAATTCTAACAATGTGTTAGGTGTGCCTAAATTTAGTGCATTGTAGATGAATTGGAGTAGATTTGCTTTGGGGCGACCCCTTTAGAGTATTGGAGGCCAGCACTGGTAACTACTCATAGGGGTTATGGAGACAACATAAGCATTCACTCTAGATACTATACTAAATTGTGACCATCAATGTAAATATTCAGCACATGAATTGTTCATATATGATGAACCAACACCAATTCTCAGCCCTAAGTGCATATGCACATCAACTTTATAAAGAGTCAAAACAAGTTGGCAATGAAAAAAGTATTACTGCTCAATTTTGGAGGTCCGAAGATCTTTGATGACGTGCAACCTTTCTTATTCAATCCTTTTGTTGATCCGGTAATACCAGAGACTTGTTCATATCTTCATTCAAGTTTATATTGTGTGTTCATATTGAAATATGAGAATATTTTTTGAATATTAATGGACCATCATTGTACTAGATGTATCTTTCTCTTGTCTTTATGATGACATTTGGAACATGATCTTGAAAAAATTACCGCCGTAGATTTTAAAGTACTAACATCTTAGTACTAACATCAGTACTCTTGTGTATATCCAATTTCAATTTTCCAAAGCTAGTTTTGTTTTCTTATTGTTGAAAGAAAATAAGAAGTAAGTTCATTCAGTGCAATCATTTTAAGATTATATCTAAAATTGTGAAAACGTTTATCTTTGATATCCTTTAAAGTCTTGAATAGCAAAGAAAATCATTTGTCCACAGCTTGCTAAGAGAAGGTTCATTGACTTCAATACAAGGTCTTTCCTGGAAAATGTTTGATTACAAATTTCAAACCCATGGTGATCATGTCATGTTTCCATTTCTTGTATTGCTGCTAACCAAAGATGGTCAAGTTTATTATTCAAAGTTTTGATACATTTCTGGGCAATTTCTGGGCAAGCTAACAGAGAAGGATAAAGGATGGGAGACTAGCCATAATATTTGAAGGGCTCAAATTGAGAATAATTAGTTTTACTCCTTTGATTGTATAGTTATGTGTCATCATTCATTCTCATTACAGAGATTGGCTTTGGAGTGATACACTGGGATAGACTTGGTAATTCCAAGGGCATTCATGTGATTTGAATGAATCAGAGAACACACATTGTGATGTTGAGTGTAAGCACAAAGGCAGAGTCTGAATTCAGCCATGAAAACCATTGTAGAAGTAGGAGTTTAGGTTTCTTGTGTAGAAGACGTGCGACTGTAAATTCTGACATTGTCGATATGAGTTGCATCATCAAGCCTACACTGCGTGCTTCTTTCATTTTGTTCCTTCTTTCAGTTTTTTGAAAGGGATGAAAGTATGATGTGCTATTCCAGTGAATTCCAGTCAAGTGTGAGGCCAATCGTGAGAAACTTCGTGTCTTTTACTTCCATGTCTTTTATCTGGCATGAACACAAGTATATAATGGTCAAATCTTTTTATAAATTCAAAGGCTTACATGAAAAATGAAAATGGGTGAATAGGAGCAATGTTAATCTAATGCGAAAATGCAACAATTAAAACAATAACAAAAATGGTCATATCAAAAATAAGAAGTTAAGCCGAGTTTTCAATTAAGAGCTCTAGAACTTCTCCTTTTAATTCTTCTTGAATAAGAGTTGAGGTGCACAATTTACTTTCTTACTTGAATGATGAAAACTGACAAGTATGAATTATGCAAGCAATAAAGAACAAGTAGAATAAAGATCAACGAAAGCAAAATAACAAGTATAAGCAATAGAGTATAAGAAAGAGAGAGAAATGGCAATCGCAAACACAAATAATTTGTTTCGAGGTTCGAACAACTCGCTCTACATCCCCACCTTAACCGTTATGAAGGATTTTCACTTCCTAGAGTATAAAATAGAAAAATGAAGCTCAAAAAGTTTGTGTGAGAGAAAATTCAGCTGAAAAGAATGAAGTTGAGATGTTAAAACTTGTAGAAATTGATTTGGACTTGAGAGCTCTTGAACTTGTATACTTGAAAACAAAAATATGATTTTTCTTTAAAAACTTGTTTTCTCTTGCTAAAAACTTTTGCCTTATCCTCTATAAATGACCCATATATATAGCAATAGGTAAATATCATTAGAGGTAAAAAATCAAGCTTAAGATAAGTGATTAGACCCTAAAATACCCAATATACCCGCTGAGAAATAATCAAAAAACAATCAGATTCAAAAACTAGTTGTTACTGTAGCAGAGACAGGTGACGATCGATCGGCCTGTCGACCGGCAGATTAGTCCAAAATATAGTCGTTGCCTGTCGGTCGATCGGTCAGTTGACCAAGACACAAACAAAGTAAGAAAATATTGGCACTGCAGTCGGTCGACCACAAACCAAAAACAGAGAGCACCCTTAGGTTTGGCGACCAACCGGTTGGTCAGCAGACAAAATGCACAAACATGTTCATGTCCGTGTGCACATACGGTCGACTAGAGCTATGTAGAGACCTCTGCAGCTAGGGCGGTCGACCGACCTAGCCCAAAAATCAATTTAAAGATGTTTTGAAAATGCTAGCTGGTTTCTAAATACACCATATGTATACTAAAAATAATTTTGGCTAGATTTAAACTATGGAATACATGTATACGTATAGACAGAAAAATTGTAACAAAAATATTGATCATGTATGAATAAACTATTTAAAAAATAAGTTTGTACAAAAATAAAAAACTAGATAAAAATCTTTTGTGCGTGTAATGTATTCTTGAGCATCAATTCAATAATCTAAACTTGAACATTCTAAATTCTTACAAGGATTACTTAATCTTCAAGTTTCCTTCAAGTGGGCTTCTTCAAAAATCCACGCTTTGATCATCTGAGCTTGAAATCAACTTGAGTATTTCAACATCTTCCTTTTAAGGAAGAATGAAACTAAATCACAACTCTTGAATCCTGAAAACTCAAACACTCTTGAACATGAGTTTTATAATCATCAAAATAAAAATCGGTCATTGTATCCTTAGGCCAATAAAAATCACCTAGAGAAGAGGTGAATAGATGATGCTAATTAATTATATGGAAATAAAAATAATTTGCAACAATTAAAACGATATTCAACAATAAGCAAATATACACAGAGTTATAAGTAAGATAAAACAAGATAAAGTCAGAATAAGCAAACTCCACAAACACAAGAAGATTATTCTCGAGATTCGATCCACTTGATTTACATCCCTGTCTCCAAATCTTGTAGAGAAATAAGCACTATAAGTGATTCGCGAAATCAAAATAACACTTACATTAATAATCCTACAAGATTAACTCAGAGTCGCAACTCCTACAACCACGTACATCAGGATTGACTCAGAGCCTCAATTCCAACAACACTAGATCCTGCAAGATCTACCCAAACTGCAACTCCTACAATCATGATCCCTCAAGATCGACTCTGACGCTCAATTCTTACAACACTAGATCCTACAATATCTACTCAAAGCCGTAACTCTTATAATCACCTCTCTCACTAGAGGTTCACACAACTCAAAGGAAGAAGATTTGTGATCTTGTTGGAATTGAAGAAGAATAAAAGTATGAATCTTCAAGCTAAATTATGACGAGATCCGTTGATCAAATCAACTGGATGATGGTTGGAGTGTGTTCTCCTTCCATTGGGGATGAACGTGGTATATTCACATGTTCAATTCCGACTTCGAATGAATGAGATATTCAAGTCCAAAGATTGCCTAATTCAAAGCCAAAAACAGGACTAAAGGTAGCTTAAAGCATTTAGTCCCACATTGACCATGGAATGGAAGTTTGTGGTGTATATATAGAGAAAATTGAGAACAAAGGGCGTGCCCTTTGGGTACTTGGAGTTTTTGCGCGCGCGAAAAGGAGGGAATTATGCTCGCACATGCGTGCGTGCGTGCTCGCGCCGCTGGCGGCCGGCCCCGGCCGGCGCCGGGCGGGCGCGGGTTCCCTACCTGGCCTGGTTCTTTTTGAACCGGGTGTCGCGGGTATGGGTTACTCCGCTACCCGAACCAAACCCGCTCCGCTACCCGATCCGCTCCGGCCTGCCCGCCAACAGTTGCCTGCGAACGGATCCGAACCGCCCGCCAACGGCTGTCGGAAAACCGTCCGTGCGGTTGGGCGGTTGGACCGAACGGTTGCGATGGTTCTGTCCGAACCGTTGCAACTCTTGGAAAAATGGCGGACGAGAATGCCCTCCGAAGCGCTATAAATAGCACTCCAGAGTTCCATTCTCAGACACACCAAATTCCAAATATCTCTCTCTATTATCTGAGTTCTGATCTGCGCGAAGTGATTTTCGGCGTTCTGAACTGTGCTTCCAGCGTGAAGTAGGAAAGCGGTTTCCAGCGAGAAGTGGGAATCCGAAGCGACTTCCAAAGGAGATTCTGCAAATTGTTCTAAAAGAGGAATCAGAAAATTCAACAGATTCTTTTATAAGAATTGTTGTCTGAATCTGGTACTTCTGAAGAAAGATATTCTTCTACCTTCCTTCGTCCTCAACAGTGGGTGCTCCTCCAGAGAGTAAAGGCAAATATTCGTTTGAAATTTGTCCTTGTACCGCTGCTTCAAAGATCCTGTGAAGGTACTGGTTGACTAAGGTTCGACCGTACGGTGATTTGGTAGTGCTATCCAAATACCGTGAAGGAGTGTTGTATCTTGAGAGACC
This sequence comes from Agave tequilana, assembly GCA_038442645.1. Classification (NCBI taxonomy): domain Eukaryota; kingdom Viridiplantae; phylum Streptophyta; class Magnoliopsida; order Asparagales; family Asparagaceae; genus Agave; species Agave tequilana. Next base: position 49,270 of record JAVJIF010032012.1, read on the forward strand.
AGCGTCCATTATCCCGTTAGCACCGGTGCGGGGTACGTAATTGTCTTAAGGATATTCGCTCTAAGCTACCTCACTCCAAATACTGTATAAGTGGATTAAGTCCTTTATACAGGGGATATACTTTACAGTATATCGAGACTGATTTATATTCAGTCTAATTGGTGTTTAACCAAGGAAGGAAATTGAAAGGTGGTTCTTAAATTAAGGAACGTGCTATTGAACGGAAAACCTCCCACCTGATATTTGCCGACCTGGCCAATTAGATTGTTGATATATTAGTGGTCTTGATTAGTTGTCAGATTGATTCTTGTTAAGCAGAATTACCAACATTCTTAAGACAATTATCGTTTCTTACTTCTGTTCTGCTTGAACTTGCAGAAAATATCTGAGACAAATCAAGATAGCACTAGCAAGGCAACAAACATGCAGCTCCAAAGTTTGATGCCTACTCCACTTCCTAACCCGAAGCCGGAGAAGCCAGGAAAATTCGACGGCACAGAATTCAAGAGGTGGCAACAGAAGATGCTCTTCTACTTGACCACTCTTCATCTGGCCAAATTCCTGCAGGAGGATCCACCAGAACCCGGAACTGATCGGGACTCAGTCCTTGCAGTCGATGCTTGGACACAAGGTGACTTCCTTTGCCGAAATTATGTTTTAAATGGACTGGATGACTCTCTTTACAATTTCTACAGTCCTATCACTACGGCAAAGAAGTTATGGGCCAGTCTTCACAAGAAATACAAGACTGAGGATGCTGGTACCAAGAAGTTCGTCGTAGGACGATTTCTGGAGTACAAAATGGTGGATAGCAAGACTGTCATCAGTCAGGTGCAAGAGTTCCAACTTATCTTGCACGAAATAGAGGCTGAAGGTATGATTCTTCCTGAAACTTTTCAGGTTGCAACAATCGTGGAGAAGCTCCACCTGCGTGGAGAGACTTCAAGAATTACCTGAAGCACAAGAGAAAGGAGCTAAAGTTGGAGGATCTCATTGTGAGGCTTCGTATAGAGGAGGACAACCGCAAGTCCGAGAAAAGGAGCAGCAAGAACTCCTACAAAGCAAAAGCAAATGTGATCGAGGACTCAAAGGGGAAAGCGTCTTCTTCCAAAAGCTTGAAGAGGAAGAAGCCTTCCCAGGGGTACAAAGGCAAGGCTCAAGAAGGCAGAAACATGCGCTTCAAAGGGACCTGTTACATCTGCAACAAAGAAGGTCACAAAGCAAATGAATGTCGCAGCCGTCTTAAGAAGAACAAGAAGAGCCAACCACAGGCGAACATGACCAACCATGAATCTCCAAGCCTTTCAGCTGTGGTGTCAGAAGTGAATCTGACAACCAAAAACAAGGATTGGTGGGTAGACACTGGAGCTACCCGACACATCTGCTCGGAGAAATTGTTATTCTCAGAATATCAAAGGCTAGAGCAAGATGAGCAGCTATTCATGGGTAATTCAGCTTCCTCAAAGGTTGAAGGAAAGGGCAAGGTCATCCTGAAGTGGACATCTGGGAAAGAGCTTACTCTTAACGATGTGCTTCATGTTCCAGACATCCGCAAGAATTTGATCTCCGGATCAATACTTAGTAAGAAAGGATTTAGAATTGTTTTTGAATCTGACAAATTTGTACTTACTAAGGGAGGGATGTATGTGGGAAAGGGTTATCTTGTTGATGGACTTTTTAAAGCCAATGTTGCAGTAGTAGATAAAAATCCGTGTATTTGTACCCAAAGCTAATAAATAAAGGAAATTCTTCTGTTTATTTGCTTGAGTCTCCTAATTTGTGGCATGCTAGATTAGGGCATGTAAATTACAAGTCTTTGAAAAACTTGTCTAATCTGGGATATATTCCTAAACTCAACTTGGAAGAAATTCGCAAGTGTGAGATTTGTGTTGAGGCCAAGTTGGCTAAAAATTCATTTCACTCAATAGATCGAAATACAGAACCTTTAGGGTTAATTCATAGCGATCTATGTGACTTGAAGTTTATGCCAACTAGAGGCGGTAAAAAGTATTTTATTACTTTTATTGATGACTATACAAGATACTGTTATGTGTATCTTTTAAACAGTAAGGATGAGGCAATAAATATGTTTTCAACATATAAAGCCGAAGTTGAGAATCAACTCAACAAGAAAATCAAGATTCTAAAATCCGATAGAGGCGGAGAATATGAATCAAATGATTTTAGTGAGTTATGTGCTAGTTTTGGTATAATACATCAAACTACAGCACCATACACTCCTCAGCAGAATGGAATTGCTGAACGGAAGAACAGAACTTTGAAGGAGATGGTTAATTCCATGCTCGTAAGTTCTTGAGCTCCGCAGAATTTGTGGGGGGAAGCTCTATTAACTGCAAATCATATTCTAAATAGAGTACCCCACAAGAAACTTGGTCTAATACCATTTGAGTTATGGCATGGAAGGACACCTTCCTACCATTACCTCAAAATGTGGGGGTGCCTTGCAAAGGTGCTGGCACCATTACCCAAAAAGACTAAGTTGGGAACAAAAACTATGGACTGCATATTCATAGGTTATGCCTTGAATAGCAGTGCCTACAGATTTCTGGTTCATAAATCAGAAATACCTGATATTCATGTAAACATGAATATCGAATCTCGAGATGCTGTGTTCTTTGAAGATATCTTTCCGTACAAACGGGAAGCAGATAAGACTTCTAGGAAAAGAACACACGAGATGGCGTTCAGGGACGAAAGTTCGAGGAACCGAATGTAAAATGCGGAAACTGAACCAAGAAGAAATCAGAGATCTAGAATCTCAAAATCTTTTGGTCCAGATTTCATAGCATACGCTATTGAGAGCGAGCCTCAAACATTTAAAGAGGCTATGTTAACCCCAGAAGCACAAATGTGGAAAAAAAACTATAAATAGCGAAATAGAATCCATACTAAGTAATCATACTTGGGAATTGGTAAACTTGCCTCCTGGCAGTAAACCAATTGGGTGTAAGTGGATTTTCAAACGAAAATTAAAACCCGATGGATCTATCGATAAGTACAAGGCTAAATTAGTAGCCAAAGGTTATCGGCAAAAAGAAGGACTTGACTACTTCGATACTTATTCACCAGTAACAAGAATAACGTCCATACGGATGTTAATTGCAATTACAGTATTGCACAACTTAGATATCCATCAAATGGATGTCAAGACTGCATTCTTAAATAGTGAATTAAATGAAGAGATATATATGGAGCAACCAGAGGGATTTATAGTCAAGGGCCAAGAACACAAGGTGTGTAAATTGGTAAAATTCTTATATGGTTTAAAGCAGGCTCCTAAACAATGGCATGAGAAATTTGATAGTGTCATGATCAAAGATGGATTCACTATCAATGAATGCGATAAGTGTGTTTACACGAAAATAGTTGGAAATGCATGTATCATTGTTTGTCTTTATGTAGACGACATGTTGATACTTGGGACTAATATTGAGATTATTAAGTCCACTAAAAGAATGTTATCCAACAGTTTTGATATGAAGGATATGGGGGTTGCTGATGTAATTTTAGGAATTAAAATTACTAGAACACCAGATGGAATCAGTCTATCTCAATCTCACTATGTGGATAAGATGATAGAAAGATTCAAGGATCATGGGATAAAAGAGAATACAAATCCTTTTCTCCCACATGTCCATCTTCATAAGAATACAGGAACTGGAATACGCCAGTTGGAGTATTCTCAGATCATCGGGAGTTAATGTATTTGATGAATTGCACTAGACCCGATATTGCTTACGCTGTAAGCAAGTTAAATAGATACACTAGTAATCCTAGTGATCTACATTGGACCGCTCTACTACGAGTATTGGGTTACGTATCACATACCAAGGACTATGCCTTGAGATATGGACAGTATCCACCTGTACTGGAAGGATACAGTGATGTTAATTGGATTGCAGATTCTGAGGAATCAAAATCAACTAGCGGATACGTATTTACTCTAGCAGGAGCAGCGGTATCTTGGAAATCTTCTAAGCAAAACATGTATTGCCCGTTCCACTATAGAATCGGAATTCATAGCCTTAGATAAGGCTGGAGAAGAAGCAGAATGGCTTCGACAATTCTTAGAAGATATACCATTATGGCAAAAGCCAGTGCCCGCTATATGTATACACTGTGATAATCAAGCAGCTATATCTAGGGCACAAAATGTTATATACAACGGTAAGTCTAGACATATTCGTCGTAGACATAATACCGTGAAGCAGTTGCTCTCAAATGGAATTATCTCTATTGACTTTGTATTGTCAAAGGATAATTTAGCGGATCCGCTTACTAAAGGTTTAAGTGGAGAGCGTATAAACTGCGCATCGAGGGGAATGGGTCTAAAAGCCTAACCTTACCGAGTCAGCTTAATGGAAACCTCACTTAGCGACTGGAGATCCCACGGACTAAGTTCAAGAGGAAAAACTAGTTATGATTGACTCAGCAAGTAAGCACTTGGGAGCTTGACTCCAATCCATTACTAAGGTGCACATAAGTGCTTTTCTACAATTGGATTAAGGATAAGCTTAACGCTTTTAATGATGCCTATATCTTGTTACTAAACAAGTGGAGTAGAGTAGACTACTCTTAATAGGTCCATCACCTATGTGAGTATAGAGTTGGGTCGGCTCTTGGGAATTTCTATGGAGGCTGTTATTCCCTAAAGATACTCTATGAAACCAATAATGTTCAGGGCCAAAACGGACACAACCGAGAACCAAAGTTGATTTGGAAAGTTACTGTGTGAAGCTTGTTGACTTGGCTTACACTAACGGCTAACAGTTCAAGACCTAGTTCACTGATTAGCCAGTAAGTCCGATAAAGCTTTCGCTATGGAAGGTTCAAGACCTAGTTCACCTATCCTTATACAGTTTCTTTCTCAAGTACCTTTCACAATAGAGTCAGTCTCTTTGTGTGTCATTCCTTGAATCTCCATTCATTGTGGGGGATTGTTGGAATTGAAGAAGAATAAAAGTATGAATCTTCGAGCTGAATTATGGCGAGATCCGTTGATCAAATCAACTGGATGATGGTTGGAGTGTGTTCTCCTTCCATTGGGGATGAACGTGGTATATTCACATGTTCAATTCCGACTTCGAATAATGAGATATTCAAGTCCAAAGATTGCCTAATTCAAAGCAAAAAACGGGACTAAAGGTAGCTTAAAGCATTTAGTCCCACATTGGCAATGGGATGGAAGTTTATGGTGTATATATAGAGAAAATTGAGAACAAAGGGCGTGCCCTTTGGGTACTTGGAGTTTTCGCGCGCGAAAAGGAGGGAATTATGCTCGCACATGCGTGCGTGCGCGCGCGCCGCCGCTGGCGGCCGGCCGGCGCCGGCGCCGGAGCCGGGCGCGGGCTCGGGACTGGGACCGGCACCGGGTTCCCTACCTGGCCTGGTTCTTTTTGAACCGGGTTGTCGCGGGTATGGGTTACTTCGCTACCCGATCCGCTCCGGCCCGCCCGCCAACAGTTGCCTGTGAACGGATCCGAACCGCCCGCCAACGGCTGTCGGAAAACCGTCCGTGCGGTTGGGCGGTTGGACCGAACGGTTGCGACGGTTCTGTCCGAACCGTTGCAACTGTTGGAAAAATGGCGGACGAGAATGCCCTTCCGAAGCGCTATAAATAGCACTCCAGAGTTCCATTCTCAGACACACCAAATTCCAAATATCTCTCTATTATCTGAGTTCTGATCTGCGCGAAGTGATTTTCGGCGTTCTGAACTGTGCTTCCAGCGTGAAGTAGGAAAGCGGTTTCTAGCGAGAAGTGGGAATCCGAAGCGACTTCCAAAGGAGATTCTGCAAAATTGTTCTAAAAGAGAAATCAGAAAATTCAACAGATTCTTTTATAAGAATTGTTGTCTGAATCTGGTACTTCTGAAGAAAGATATTCTTCTACCTTCCTTCGTCCTCAACAGTGGGTGCTCCTCCAGAGAGTAAAGGCAAATATTCGTTTGAAATTTGTCCTTATACCGCTGCTTCAAAGATCCTGTGAAGGTACTGGTTGACTAAGATTCGACCGTACGGTGATTTGGTAGTGCTATCCAAATACCGTGAAGGAGTGTTGTATCTTGGGAGACCAGCGTCCATTATCCCGTTAGCACCGGTGCGGGGGACGTAATTGTCTTGAGGAGATTCGCTCTAAGCGTACCTCACTCCAAATACTGTATAAGTGGATTAAGTCCTTTATACAGGGGATATACTTTACAGTATATCGAGACTGATTTATATTCAGTCTAATTGGTGTTTAACTAAGGAAGGAAATTGAAAGGTGGTTCTTAAATTAAGGAACGTTCTATTGAACGGAAAACCTCCCGCCTGATATTTGCCGACCTGGCCAATTAGATTGTTGATATATCAGTGATCTTGATTAGTTGTCAGATTGATTCTTGTTAAGCAGAATTACCAACAGATCTCACTTGATCACTAGTTACTCTCACAAAACACAAATCCTATGGATATAGATCAAGAATTGAAGCCTCAAGTTTGTGTGTGAGAGATCAAAGAGATTGGAAGAGAAAAGCTCTAGAAAATTTATGGATTTTGCTTTCAAAGATTGGAAGTGATTGTAAACTCTGTTGAAATCTTGATAAAACTTGATGAAATATACTATGCAAAAATTTTGATTTATAGCAAAATAAATTAAAAATGTTCGCTAAAAATTAGCAGAGAAAAAGTCAACTAGCTGTCGAAAGTGGGTACAAGACTTTCGACATGTAACCGTCACAAACAATTATATTTTTAAACTTAGAAGTTCATTTTCGAAAGTTATGTCTTGGCTGTTAAAAGCACTTTCGACAGGGCCAAGTTTTCAAAGAGAGAACTATTGAAAATAGATCAATTCTGTAAATTTCTGAACTCTATAGAAAATGCTATCGGAAATTGGTTTTGACCTGTGAAAGCTATTTTCGATAGTTAGTGAAAAACACAAAAAAAAAAAAAAACTGTCAAAATGAGTCAGTTCTGTAATCAAGTAAGCCCACTGGAAAATGTTGTTGAATACATGCACAGGAGCTGTTGAAAGTGATATAGCTCAAACTCTGTTTTGCTCACCCTGAGTATCTGTTTTTGAAAGCTATGTATGGAACTGTCAAAAATGGTTCAGCTTTTCTGGAACTTTTCAAAACTTATTTAAATCAATCTTAACTTTATAAATCAAACAAATATAAGTTTCTTTAAACTATTTTGAGCACTAATATGTATGAATTAACTCTACTACATATTTCAAACAGTTAAACTCCTTTTTGAGATTTAAATACCCATTAAAATTGACATTTTGCTAAAAAAATTAGAAACTTTACTTTAAATTCATTTTATAATGGATATATGTATATATCTTTTTGAAAACTCCATCAAACCAACAAAAAAACTGTGTGTGTGTATTTAAGCTTGAGTTAACAATTCTAAAATCGCTTTAACAAATCTGCTAAACTTACAAAACACAATTTCTTTTCACTTGAAATGAAGTCTTCTTGTAGGTACTTGACTTCAATTCGACTTCTTGAACTTCAATCATCAACTTTAGATATTACAATGCATATTTGTTGATGTTGAGCTTCACAATATGATCTTGAATATCCTGTAATCTTTATGAACATTTTAAGATCATTAGTCCTTTAACTACATGAGTTGTGAATCACCAAAACAAGAGTGGTCGAACCCTTGGGCCAACATTATGGACAATGATAAAGATTTTTTTTTTTTTTTAAACTGTCAACAGACCATGACTCAAGTACTCAATTATTTCTCTAATATGTTGCAAGTTTGTACATGTTTAATGTGCCCGGTATTTCTCTACTTCTAAGCAACCTGCACTCTCACTTTGTACAACCGACAAGTTTAAATTAACCAACAAATTTGCAAGGAGCCATAACTTTTGGTTATTAATGCAGGATCGTACTATATTTAATCTTTCTTACTAGCTAATATTGATATTGAAAACTTATGGTTATTTGTTTTTTTACAGATAGTACCCTAATGTGCCCTATTCTGATCAAAACGAGAATTTTCAAATAACGAGTAACCATTATTGAGGATTCTTTATTATCATTTATATTTTGTGTATTTCAGAATGTGTTTGAAACTATAACATGACAATGTATAAGAGAGAGTATTCGTAATGTATCTGAGAGTGTAATTTTTCTATTGAGACTGTATGTGGAGAGTGCATGCTGGATGTGAGATTGTACAATAAGCAGTGAATCAAAATTTGTAAGAAAATAAGATTTGATTATGAAAGAACTGAATTTCTAAGTGTGATTGATATTATCTTGACAGGGTTTTTGATATTAGGTGTATAAGTTGAGATTGTATTATATATGAGAATGTTAGTGATGTTGGCCTAAGGGTACAATCACCATTTTATTTCGATAATTTCAAACTCATGTGATTATGAAGTACTAATTAAGTTCAAGTGTTTTTGAATTTACAAGGTTTAAGACTTAGGGTTATGTTTCATTATTCCTCAAAAAGAAGGTATTGAGGTGTTCAAGTTAATTCAAGTATGAGATTCAAACTCGAAAGGTCAAAACGTGAATTTTTAGAGAAGCCCACTTGAAAAAGACTTGGAGATAGAGTAATCCATGTCAGAATTTAGATTGCTTAAGTTTAGAGTGTTAGATTGGCGCTCAAGAAAGTTTTACACATATTCTTCAAATAACTAATTTATTATTTTCATTTTATTGGTACATGTTTGATCTCTTATCATGATTTTTATCTCTTATATATACATGTATTTCTTAGTCTAATTTTTGTCAAAACTATATATATATATATATATATATATATATATATATATATATATATATATATATATATATATATATATATATATATATATATATATATATATATATATATATATATATATATATTAAAAATTAGTTAAATTCTTTAAAATCAAAATTTATGGGATTTTTTGGCTAAGTCAGTCGACCAGACGTGCATAGAACGTGCATACTGCCCAGCGTCAGTGGTCGGTCAACCGCCGATCGATCGACTCACTGAGCCAGTTTTTGGTTGTTCTACCTCAAGCTCTATGTTGGGCGGTCAACCGCTGACAACATTTTGTTTCAAACAGTCGTGGCCGATCGACCGCCACGCTGTCCATAATAGTAATGAGCATATTTTTCAAATGTTTAAACTGTTTTGATTTTTTCAAACAGGCATTTTTCACTTTATTAGATTTTTATCAGCTGTTTAAAGTCCTGATTAATTCTCTAATTATATTTACCTATTGTCTATATATAAGGGTCATTTATAGAGGATTAATACATCAAGAATTCTCAAGAAAAATCTTGAAAATTGTTTTAAAACTCTAGAAGATTTTCAAAGTTTCAAGTTTCAAAGAGTTTTCATTTCAAATCAATTTCTGTAAGTTTTAAGCTTCAAGTTCAATCTTTTCAATTGATTTTCTCCTTAAAAAGTTCTTGAGACTCAAATCTCCACTCTAAATTATAGGAAGTTGAAAAGGGAGAGTTTGAGAATTTTTATTCACCATGTTGTTGTAATCTTCTTCTTCATCGTGCTATCCTATTTGTGTTTAGGATTGAGGTTGGAGTTGAGACTCCGGGTCTTGAGGGATTCTTATTGGTGAGCTTAAGTAAAGCTAGTGAAAATCTTTTATTGGGGTGAAGGTGGGGATGTAGAGCAAGTTTTCTCGAATCTCAAAACAATTTTTTTCTGTTTGCGATTACTATTTTCTCTCACTCTTGTTTATATTCTACTTGTTCTATATTTCTTATATCATTCTTGCATTTGCATTATACTCCTTGCTCTATTTTATTCACTCATTTAAGCAAAAAAGAAATTGTGCACCTATCTTTTGTTCAAGAGAAATTGTGAGGAGAAGTTCTAAAGCCTTTTATTGAAAATTTGGCTTCACTTCTTGTTTTTGATTTGACCTCTTATTGTTGTATTTTTCGCATTTGATTAGCACTTTACCTATTCACCATGATCTAGGTGATTTTAATTGGTATCAGAGCCTAGTACTCTAGTTTTTTAGATTTAATCACCTTAGAGAAATTCTTATTTGCTAATCACATTATTTGCTTCACTCACTTACACTCATGGCCGATAGATAGCATTAAGGGCCCATCTAAGTTTGATGGACTTAAAATTTTCATATGGAAGATTAAGATGATTGTATTCTTGCAATCCTTAGGTAGCAGGGTAGCCAAGACTTTGACCAAGCCTTTTGTTTTTTTCGAGGGTGATGAGGACACATAGTCCGATATTGCCATTAAGGAGTTTAATGCAAATGCCAAAACCCATTATGCTTTTTATCAACTCTTAATAATGATGATATTTCGAGAGTAATTAATAGTAAAATTGCATAAGATAGTTAGAATCATATTGTTGTTACTCATGAATGACCTCTCAAGTTTAGAGAGCTAAAATAGATTTATTGCGGTCTCAATATGAAAATTTGTGCATGAATGAAAATGAAAATATTGATGATGTAATTATAGAATTTACTAAGATTACAAATGATTTATCTTCTTTAGGTGACACCATTGATAATGACCAAAGAGTAAAGAAGGTCATTCGAGCTCTTCCTCCTTCATGATAAGTAAAGTCAACCACCTTGAATGAACTCAATGACAAGAGAAAATAGAGTTCATTGATCTTATTGAAATTTAAAGACCCGAGATGGAGAGAAAAGTTAAAGAAGAAAAACGCCCACAAAAGAAGAAATCTATTACTTTTAATGCTACTATCATCTCCAACAATGATGAAGAAGATGAACAAGAAGATGATGGAGAAATTTCTCTCCTCGTGAAGAACGTGATAAGGATGTACTAGAAAGTAAAGTTCAGTAACGAAGATGATAAAGAAGAGATGAAATAAGAAGCAATGAAATCAAACCTTACTACAAGTGTAAGAAACTAAGCCACCTCATTGTTGATTGACCAGAGATGAAAGGCAAGCCATCTACCTCCAAGAAGCCCCACAAGAAGAAAGCTCTAAAAGCAATAAGAGATTCGGAGAATAAATCCAAGGAGGATGTGGACACGACAAATGTGTGTTTCATGACAAATAATAACACACCTAAGGTGTTTTCATAAACCATTTTAGATGATTGTGATTTGTTCATAGATGAATTAGGATAAGCATTTGAAGAACTTTCAAATAACTATGATTTTCTTTAAAAAATATTTGAAAATAAAGAAAGAAAATGAGCTTTTGCAAAATCAATTGAATATAGTTTCGAAAGAAAAAGAAAGTTTATCTATTTCTTTTCAAAGACTCAAAAATATTTTGATGCTTATAAAATTTCTTGTAAGGATAAGTTTTCAAGTATTGATGAAAATGAGATTTCCTTAATGAAAAATAAAATTATGCTTTGAGTAGTATTTTGAAGAAATGTGAATTTGATAAGGCTAACTAGAATCAATGTTTTCAAAGAGGCAAACTGAAAGAAAAATATCCCCACATGTTTCACATACACACCATGCTCATACACATCATGTTCACGCACAATATGCTCATCATGCTCACACACATCATGCTTTCTTATATGCCAAGATATACCCATGATCTATTGTGACCGAAAAGGTCACTTGGCCAAATTATGTTTTGATAGATTAAATATTGTAAATAATCACATTTGGGCTCATAAGACTAATGTTATAGGACTCAAAAGATTTGGATACCAAAAATCAACTCCCATTTTACATGATATATGTACGCAATAAGCTTCCAAGATGTAGAGAGTGGTGTACCTTGATAGTGATTGCTCAAGGCATATGTCATGAGACATCAACAACTTTGCAATCCTATCAAGGTTTAGTGAAAGTGGCACCGTCACCTTCGGAGATGATTCCAAGGGCAAGATCATTGGTATATGTAATATCAAAATTGCTACATCTTCTTTAATAAAAAATATTATTTTAGTAGATGGCCTAAAACATAATTAATTAAATATTAGTCAATTGTGTGATAATGACTTAAGGGTTATTTTTGATGATTCTACTTGTGATATAATTTATAGAAAAATAATTCTTGTATGTTTTCTGGTTTTCATGAAAATAATATTTATATTATTGATATGATGAATTTAGATTGCAATTTTACTTGTTTATCTACTATTAACGAAGATTTTTGATTATGGCATAGAAGGTTGGTTCATGTTTCTGTTGACCATCTATCTCGAATTGATTCTAAGGAAGCGGTGAAGGGTATTCTAAAATTAAGATTTGAAAACAACGACATTTGTAATTCATATCAACTTGAGAAATAAATCAGGTCCTCTTTCAAATCTATTAAGGATATCATGGCATCATGTCCATTAGAACTAATACACATGGATTTATTTGGTCCGACCAAAATCAAATGTTTAAGTGGTAATCATTTTGTTATCGTTCTTATTGACGATTTTTCAAGATTCACTTGGGTTTACTATTTAGAACATAAAAATGAAGGTTTCTTGTACTTTAATGTTTTTAGAAAAAGGGTTGAAAAAGAAAAGAGTTTTTTGATTTTACGCATTAGAAGTGATAGATGTGGTGAGGTCAATCACTTATTTATTATTTATTGTGAAGAAAATGGAATCAAACATGAGCTTTCATGTCCTAGAACTCTACAACAAAATAGAATCATTGAAAGGAAAAAAAATAAAACTTTTCAAGAGATGGCTAGGAATGTGATTAGTGAATACAGATTTTCTCAATATTAATGGGCCAATGCCGTAAACACATCATGTTGCATGGAAAATAGAGTTTATTTTTGCAAAAATTCAAACAAAATTCCTTTTGAGATTTATCATCTGAGAAAAATGAATGTTTCTTATTTTAAAGTTTTTGAATGTAAATGTTTTGTTTTGAATATGAAATATAGCTTAGGAAAGTTTGATGCAAAAGCTTTTGAAGCTATTTTTGTAGGATATTTAAATACTAGCAAAGTTTATAGAGTCTTCAATAGGTCAACTTTGACTATTGAGGAATCTAACTCTCTTGTGAAGAATATTGTAAATTATGAAATTGATTTCTTAAGAGAAAACATGGAGAAGATTTCTATGAAGGACTCACCGAAACAAGAAAATCTAAGAGAAGATAAAAAATTGTGAAGTTCAAGTAGAAGTGGAACCAACCCATCCACTTCCGAAGGATTGGACATACGCTACAAGTCATCCCAATGATCTCATCTTAGATGATGTATCAAAGGAGTAACTGCTAGATCCAAACTTCATGATATTTATGGTCATTATGCATTCATTTCTCACATTGAACCAAAGAATATCCTCGAGGCTGAAGGCGACTCATATTGGTAACTTGTCATGCAAGAGGTGTTCAATCAATTTGAGCATCATCAAGTTTGGCATCTTATTTCTAGGTCCCATGATAGACTAACCATTAGTACTAAATGGATCTTTAGAAACAAGATGGATGTGTCGGGTAATGTAGTTAGAAACAAGGCTCGGCTAGTGGCTCAATTTTATAATTAAATCGAGGGAATCAATCTAGAGGAGACATTTGCACCCGTGGCACGACTCGAAGCCATTCGTTTGACCCTTGCTTTTGCCTCATTTAAATATTTCATGCTTTTTTAAATGAATGTAAAAAGTACATTTTGAATGGTTTTTGTAACGCCCCGATCCGGAGGGTACGGAGACGTTACTGCGACGTATATACGAAGGTCGGAAATACCCTAACGTATATACGCTAAGCATCAATACAGGCAGGGGTCAGAGTACGGAAGCATAGTGGTAATATACAATCCAGCAATAATAACACCAGTACACAGTTATCACAAGGCATGATATAATATCTGAAGAATATATGACACTAAGAAGCATAAAAGCAGGATGCACAATATGAAATACTGAAAAGTACTCACGAGTGGCAAGACGAAAATCTCGCGAGCCAATCAAGAAGAGGCGGGAAGGAAGAGGGTCCAAATAGGCAATAGCTAACCACGCTCCCGCTGCGCCACTCTGATCAGGTACAGCAAGGCCGCCGCGGTCCAGACTCTAGGATCTGGACATGAGAATCCAGGGTTGTTAGCAACCCCAGCGAGTACAAAAATATGAAGCCAGATGGCGTGCATAACAGGCACACGTGTACATGATCAAGTGACGTGGTCCAGGCATGCAGGAACAGAAAATGACAAGTAACATAAAGGAAAATGACAGTAAAACCGAGATCAAGTAAATACATGTATATCAGTAAATCTGAATCGGAAAGCATGCATGAAATACGGTGTAGAGAGCATAGTAACATAATCATGCGACATATATGGAGAGCATGTGATAAATACACTAAACATGCGATAAATAAGTATGGACATGAAGTAAGGCAGTGAGTAAAGAAACAAGAAAATCAGTTATATAAGTTCGCATTACCGATCTGTGAGGTTAGTACGTCGAAGGAATAATCCAAACAAGGAAACCCTCATTTATATACCTTTATCTCATATCACCATAATCTAAGCACATACAACTCGAGCTACAAGGTGGTCATAGCATAATACTCGTTAAACAGGAAATCCGATATAAAGTCCGGGACAAGCAAATATGGTAAGGCACATCACAGATTCATAGCCGTTTAAGTTGCAGGCTTTAGTATGCGTCCCATTCCACATACCTCTACTTACAACTTAAAGAGCCGGTTATTATGACACTTTATTATTACTTGTCTTACCCTGATATCTAGCTATGTGAACTAGCGTCCCAGCACACATAGATCCATATCCTAGTAAAACAAGATTGTTATTGGAAACTAGCGGGGGTATCAACGAACTATGTTTACAGTGGGTCCCGTGCATACCCGGGACCACGGCCCAGGATTGTTCCGTTGCATGGAAACGGAAGCCAGCCGCAAGGCTAAACAGGAGGGACTTATGTATGCCCTATCATAACAGGAATAAGGGAGCCAGCTCTCCCCTCGGTCCCCTGGAGGCCCACAGGTCAGACCGGATATATAGTGCACAATACCTAATGCCACTGTAAACACGAACACATATTGATATCCGCATGTTTCCCCCGACCCAATACAAGTTGATCCTTTTTAGGAGTTATTAGTTTAATTATCACTTTACGGGAATAACAGGAATAGGTCTAGGGGCTTATGGTACAACCGGCAGGCAAGGGAGTAGGGGTGCCAGTACACCCCACGGAAACGCCTGGTGGCCTCCAGGTCGATCCAAGTATATGGCCGCGCGACACTATAAGACCATCATAAACATGGAGACTATATCGGTAATCATCAGTTTCCCCCATCCCGGTGTAAGTTGTCTATTTATTATAATTTGTCCACAGAGTATTCACAATAATTTATATTCATGGTTATCCTATTACGGGGTCAACAGGAGTATAGTATCAAGAGTAATGTCAGGAGCCTCCCTATTTCAGGGGTTCAAGTATACAGGAGTCCAGGAGTTCAAGAGTACCAAATATCTGGTAATAATAATATAATAATCATGTCATGTCCCCGTAACAGTATAGTCATGAATATGTCATATAATCAGGCATCAGGGGTGGTAATGTCCGGTCAAGAGTCATAATGTCAGGTCCAGGTATTTATACCACATGAAAGCATAGCATATACCGTATGTCAAGAACAAGCGTCAAGTATCAAGTATCAGGGTCCAATGTCAAGTGGTCAATGTAGCAAGACAAGTATCAGAGCCGGGTATCATATGTCAAATATAGTATGGCAAGTATCAATACCAGGTGTCACATATCGCATATAGCATGGCAAGCATCAATATCAAATATAGCATGAAAGATGTCGGTGTCAAATACAGCATGGCAATATCGGTGTCAATTATTGTGTGCCGGTGTAAACACCAAGTGCCGGTGACAAAAATCATATCCCTAGTGTAACATGCCAAGTGTCGGTGTAAATACCGTGTACCGGTGTAAATGCCAAGTGCCGGTGTCCTAAATCACATATCAGGCATAACATGTCCAAGGCCGGGTAAATACCGGGTGCAACATTATTTATTAATTTACATAGCATGATATCATGTATCAAATTTAAGGTACTAAATACTAAGCATGCTAACACATCCACATCTCAATTCCATACTTAAAATACAAGAGTATTTATTTTTAAATATATTAAAAATGCTCGCATAATATTAAAGTAGAGGCATGCCAAAAATAAAGTTGTACTCGCCTGAAACCGGGTAAAATACCGGTTAAAATCCGGGTAACCAGCGAACCGTCCAAGTAAACCTTTAGCCCACAATTTGTATATTAAAATATATAATTATAAATATTTATAAAAATTATTAGAGAGGGAATGAGAGAGGAGAGAGAGAGGAGAGAGAAATTTGTAGGGAAAAAAAAGGGAGAAAAAGAAAGGGAGGGAAAATATGGTATAGTTTGAAATGAATTGGGATTTAAAGGAGAGGGGTAAGGGTTGTAAATAGAGGGTTGTAGTTTAAGGGAAAGGTGAGGGGTATTTTTGGAAAGAGGAATTTTGTTTTATTTAGGGATGAAATGAAAAGGAAAAAGGAAAGAAAGAAAAGAAGAAAGAAAGAAAGAAATGAAAGGAAGAAGGAGGGGGAGTGGGGTGGTCGGCCGGCCACGGCCGGCGCCGGCGGCAGGCCGGCGGCGGCGCCGGCGGCGGGAGGAGGGCGGCGCGCGCGCGCGGGTGGAGGAGGAGAGGTGGGTTCTTTTTTTGTGTTGATGTTGTTATTGTTGATGTTGTTTTGATGGAGGTGATGGGTGGTGGTGATGGTTGTGGTGGTGGTGGTGGTGTTTGTGGTGTTGGGATGTTAGAGGAGGTGGAGGAGGTGGTGATGGAGTAGTTGAAGGGGAGAATTTGGTGGTGGAGAGGAGGAATTTGGAGAAGATGAAGGTGGGTATGTGATGGGTTTTGGGAGAAATTGAGGATGGTGGAGTTGAATTGGGGTTGATGGGAGTGGAGGAGTGTTGTGGGGTGTTGGGGGAAGCGGTGGCGGCGGCTAGGGCGGCGCCGGAGGCGGCGGTGGTGAGGGTGGTGCGGCGTGCGTGAGTGGTGCTTGAGTTGGAGAGGGAGGTTGAAGATGAAATGTGTTGGAGAGTTAATAGAAAGAAGGGAAAATGAAGGGTTTAAGTGAAGAGGAAAAAGAAATTGGAATGATGAATGGGGATGGGTTTCTCACCATCATGCCCTGCCCTGCTGCCCCTGCTGCCGCTGCTGGTTCTCTTTGGCGTGGGGGAAGAGGTTGAGTGGAGGAGAAGAAAAGAAAAGAAGGAAAAGAAAGAAAATGAAAAGAAATTAGATAAATTAAAAAGAAATGATTAAAAATAGTTAAAAATTTATAAATAAATATTTTAGTAAATAATAAAATTGATATAATATTCTGGAAGTAATAAGTAGAGGGTTTGAGAGGTAAAAGCAAGAAAAAGAAATAACGGCAAATTTTATTATTATTTTAATAAGGCGAAAATTCGACTGTTTCAGAATCTTTCCGAAAAATTCTCAAGAATAGAAAATATTATTCTAAGATGTTTAGTGAAATCGGAATCGAAAAATATGGTGTGGTTTTCAAAATAAAAATCCTGGAATCTTCCAGCGATACCGGTCGACACCAGGAGCGGTCAAATTTTGATAAAATTTGAAAAATCTCAAAAAAATGTTTTTAGCTAGAAAATGATATTCTAAGATATACTGTGAAAGCCGTTTTTGAAAATTCAATCCCATTTGAAAACTAAAAATCCGAGAATCAGTCAGCGATACCGACCGACACCGGTTTGAAGATTTTGCAGAAAAATTTCAAAAAATTTCAGAAAATCATGAAAAATTTAAAATATTAGAAAACAGTCTCTGAAACTGAAATCGGTCAAATCGGACTAGCAGAAAGGCCAAATCAAGCGAAGCACTAGGTTCGGGCCCTCGGTTCAGACTAGGGCTGACTCCGAGTCCACGAATCCAAATCCAACACAAAACGATCACACTAATAATCATAAAACAAAAACAATTACAAGATAAATCAAAGAAATATGCTAGAAAAATCAGAATACGTATCTACGTACGTATTCCAGAAACGGGGTGTTACATTCCATCCACCTTACAAAAATTTCGTCCTCGAAATTTCAATAAGGGGAGGATGAACACAGAAAGGAAAAGGAATGAAGATTTATACCAATCAAGATATGAGTAACTGAGGATAATTCCCACAAATTGGCTGAATGATAAACCCAAGACTGAGACATCTCTGCACTACTGCCATATATATATCCTCTGACGGTGTCATAATAATACTGACCTGACGTCTGCTCTTTCGGACTGCGAAGCAAAGCTAATAACCCATAAAAATCCATAGTGCTGAAATCCATAATATAGAATCTCTGGAAATCCATAGAAATCCGTAATATAATATAAAGTCCCGCATGACATGAAGCTGTCCTTGACAAAGAATCCATGGTAGAATTTCCGATACTGCATACACACTATTCCTCCAGAATACCGAAGATAGAGAAAACCCCAATAATACTGAGCATGAATCAAGAAGACCAATAATTAAGAATTCCTGAATACTGGGCATTGCAATCTCTGAAAGGCATAACCGAGAATATAGAATAACCATAAAGAATTCCGAATACTGACTTCTGAATGACAACCCGACTGCACATGAAACATTAAAGAATACTCAATCTCTGCAAGGTTGGCCGAATGGATCATTCATATAGATATGACAATAGCTCAGATACAGCGAGAAAACCCTGTACATCGGATCCATGAAAACATGCAAGGCAGAAGAAGTCCGAGGAACAGCTAGAGTGCAAAGCACTGAAGGGACTAGCCACGGACGAAACCAAGCCTAGGTGAGACCATCGCGTAACACATCTCAGGCGTTAAGCATTAGGGTGCAGCGGAGCTAACGCTCTGCGAGGCTCGCACATGGTGGAGCTCACGCGGCGAAGCCAGCGCGTAACACAACGCTAAATGCTAAGCACCAGGGTGCAGCGAAGCCTACACCTGGTTAAGTCCACGAGTGACTAGAACACAACCCTCGCTTAGCGAGGCTAGCGGGGTCCGTAGTCCATCAAATCAATAAAAACTGCCAGAAGCTGGTGGCTCTGAGAACACGATCAAGAATTACGATAATCGAAATGAGTCCCGAAGGCTGTCTCCATAACTCTGTCTGGCAGCAACCCTAAATCTGAAATACTGTTCCATACTGACACTCCTCGGGTAATGATACGGTCTGTCTGATTATATAAGTGATGACTACCCCACTTGCTGTGCTGATTTCCCGTGATATATCCATAAGTACCAGAATAGAATGCGAGGCTGAAGGACCATCCAATATAAGACCAGGTGATGCACCAGAGTTAAGAATACCAGAACATAATGATAGCGAACCACATCTGTCTTGCTGCTACCCTACTAGTTTATCCATATCTTGAGTTGGTATAAGGATGAAAGGAACTGGAAATGGAAAAGGATGGAAGAGACTTCAAGAATCAAGGAAAGGACGATCAATAGGGAATGGATAACTTTGTACTTGCAGTTGGATTGTATAACCACGACTCATGCATTATACCGAGGATGTGAGAGCCTAGGCTCTGATACCACCCTGTAACGCCCCGATCCGGAGGGTACGGAGACGTTACTGCGACGTATATACGAAGGTCGGAAATACCCTAACGTATATACGCTAAGCATCAATACAGGCAGGGGTCAGAGTACGGAAGCATAGTGGTAATATACAATCCAGCAATAATAACACCAGTACACAGTTATCACAAGGCATGATATAATATCTGAAGAATATATGACACTAAGAAGCATAAAAGCAGGATGCACAATATGAAATACTGAAAAGTACTCACGAGTGGCAAGACGAAAATCTCGCGAGCCAATCAAGAAGAGGCGGGAAGGAGGAGGGTCCAAATAGGCAATAGCTAACCACGCTCCCGCTGCGCCACTCTGATCAGGTACAGCAAGGCCGCCGCGGTCCAGACTCTAGGATCTGGACATGAGAATCCAGGGTTGTTAGCAACCCCAGCGAGTACAAAAATATGAAGCCAGATGGCGTGCATAACAGGCACACGTGTACATGATCAAGTGACGTGGTCCAGGCATGCAGGAACAGAAAATGACAAGTAACATAAAGGAAAATGACAGTAAAACCGAGATCAAGTAAATACATGTATATCAGTAAATCTGAATCGGAAAGCATGCATGAAATACGGTGTAGAGAGCATAGTAACATAATCATGCGACATATATGGAGAGCATGTGATAAATACACTAAACATGCGATAAATAAGTATGGACATGAAGTAAGGCAGTGAGTAAAGAAACAAGAAAATCAGTTATATAAGTTCGCATTACCGATCTGTGAGGTTAGTACGTCGAAGGAATAATCCAAACAAGGAAACCCTCATTTATATACCTTTATCTCATATCACCATAATCTAAGCACATACAACTCGAGCTACAAGGTGGTCATAGCATAATACTCGTTAAACAGGAAATCCGATATAAAGTCCGGGACAAGCAAATATGGTAAGGCACATCACAGATTCATAGCCGTTTAAGTTGCAGGCTTTAGTATGCGTCCCATTCCACATACCTCTACTTACAACTTAAAGAGCCGGTTATTATGACACTTTATTATTACTTGTCTTACCCTGATATCTAGCTATGTGAACTAGCGTCCCAGCACACATAGATCCATATCCTAGTAAAACAAGGTTGTTATTGGAAACTAGCGGGGGTATCAACGAACTATGTTTACAGTGGGTCCCGTGCATACCCGGGACCACGGCCCAGGATTGTTCCGTTGCATGGAAACGGAAGCCAGCCGCAAGGCTAAACAGGAGGGACTTATGTATGCCCTATCATAACAGGAATAAGGGAGCCAGCTCTCCCCTCGGTCCCCTGGAGGCCCACAGGTCAGACCGGATATATAGTGCACAATACCTAATGCCACTGTAAACACGAACACATATTGATATCCGCATGTTTCCCCCGACCCAATACAAGTTGATCCTTTTAGGAGTTATTAGTTTAATTATCACTTTACGGGAATAACAGGAATAGGTCTAGGGGCTTATGGTACAACCGGCAGGCAAGGGAGTAGGGGTGCCAGTACACCCCACGGAAACGCCTGGTGGCCTCCAGGTCGATCCAAGTATATGGCCGCGCGACACTATAAGACCATCATAAACATGGAGACTATATCGGTAATCATCAGTTTCCCCCATCCCGGTGTAAGTTGTCTATTTATTATAATTTGTCCACAGAGTATTCACAATAATTTATATTCATGGTTATCCTATTACGGGGTCAACAGGAGTATAGTATCAAGAGTAATGTCAGGAGCCTCCCTATTTCAGGGGTTCAAGTATACAGGAGTCCAGGAGTTCAAGAGTACCAAATATCTGGTAATAATAATATAATAATCATGTCATGTCCCCGTAACAGTATAGTCATGAATATGTCATATAATCAGGCATCAGGGGTGGTAATGTCCGGTCAAGAGTCATAATGTCAGGTCCAGGTATTTATACCACATGAAAGCATAGCATATACCGTATGTCAAGAACAAGCGTCAAGTATCAAGTATCAGGGTCCAATGTCAAGTGGTCAATGTAGCAAGACAAGTATCAGAGCCGGGTATCATATGTCAAATATAGTATGGCAAGTATCAATACCAGGTGTCACATATCGCATATAGCATGGCAAGCATCAATATCAAATATAGCATGAAAGATGTCGGTGTCAAATACAGCATGGCAATATCGGTGTCAATTATTGTGTGCCGGTGTAAACACCAAGTGCCGGTGACAAAAATCATATCCCTAGTGTAACATGCCAAGTGTCGGTGTAAATACCGTGTACCGGTGTAAATGCCAAGTGCCGGTGTCCTAAATCACATATCAGGCATAACATGTCCAAGGCCGGGTAAATACCGGGTGCAACATTATTTATTAATTTACATAGCATGATATCATGTATCAAATTTAAGGTACTAAATACTAAGCATGCTAACACATCCACATCTCAATTCCATACTTAAAATACAAGAGTATTTATTTTTAAATATATTAAAAATGCTCGCATAATATTAAAGTAGAGGCATGCCAAAAATAAAGTTGTACTCGCCTGAAACCGGGTAAAATACCGGTTAAAATCCGGGTAACCAGCGAACCGTCCAAGTAAACCTTTAGCCCACAATTTGTATATTAAAATATATAATTATAAATATTTATAAAAATTATTAGAGAGGGAATGAGAGAGGAGAGAGAGAGGAGAGAGAAATTTGTAGGGAAAAAAAAAGGGAGAAAAGAAAGGGAGGGAAAATATGGTATAGTTTGAAATGAATTGGGATTTAAAGGAGAGGGGTAAGGGTTGTAAATAGAGGGTTGTAGTTTAAGGGAAAGGTGAGGGGTATTTTTGGAAAGAGGAATTTTGTTTTATTTAGGGATGAAATGAAAAGGAAAAAGGAAAGAAAGAAAAGAAGAAAGAAAGAAAGAAATGAAAGGAAGAAGGAGGGGGAGTGGGGTGGTCGGCCGGCCACGGCCGGCGCCGGCGGCAGGCCGGCGGCGGCGCCGGCGGCGGGAGGAGGGCGGCGCGCGCGCGCGGGTGGAGGAGGAGAGGTGGGTTCTTTTTTTGTGTTGATGTTGTTATTGTTGATGTTGTTTTGATGGAGGTGATGGGTGGTGGTGGTGGTTGTGGTGGTGGTGGTGGTGTTTGGTGGTGTTGGGATGTTAGAGGAGGTGGAGGAGGTGGTGATGGAGTAGTTGAAGGGGAGAATTTGGTGGTGAAGAGGAGGAATTTGGAGAAGATGAAGGTGGGTATGTGATGGGTTTTGGGAGAAATTGAGGATGGTGGAGTTGAATTGGGGGTTGATGGGAGTGGAGGAGTGTTGTGGGGTGTTGGGGGAAGCGGTGGCGGCGGCTAGGGCGGCGCCGGAGGCGGCGGTGGTGAGGGTGGTGCGGCGTGCGTGAGTGGTGCTTGAGTTGGAGAGGGAGGTTGAAGATGAAATGTGTTGGAGAGTTAATAGAAAGAAGGAAAAATGAAGGGTTTAAGTGAAGAGGAAAAAGAAATTGGAATGATGAATGGGGATGGGTTTCTCACCATCATGCCCTGCCCTGCTGCCCCTGCTGCCGCTGCTGGTTCTCTTTGGCGTGGGGGAAGAGGTTGAGTGGAGGAGAAGAAAAGAAAAGAAGGAAAAGAAAGAAAATGAAAAGAAATTAGATAAATTAAAAAGAAATGATTAAAAATAGTTAAAAATTTATAAATAAATATTTTAGTAAATAATAAAATTGATATAATATTCTGGAAGTAATAAGTAGAGGGTTTGAGAGGTAAAAGCAAGAAAAAGAAATAACGGCAAATTTTATTATTATTTTAATAAGGCGAAAATTCGACTGTTTCAGAATCTTTCCGAAAAATTCTCAAGAATAGTAAATATTATTCTAAGATGTTTAGTGAAATCGGAATCGAAAAATATGGTGTGGTTTTCAAAATAAAAATCCTGGAATCTTCCAGCGATACCGGTCGACACCAGGAGCGGTCAAATTTTGATAAAATTTGAAAAATCTCAAAAAAATGTTTTTAGCTAGAAAATGATATTCTAAGATATACTGTGAAAGCCGTTTTTGAAAATTCAATCCCATTTGAAAACTAAAAATCCGAGAATCAGTCAGCGATACCGACCGACACCGGTTTTGAAGATTTTGCAGAAAAATTTCAAAAAATTTCAGAAAATCATGAAAAATTAAAAATATTAGAAAACAGTCTCTGAAACTGAAATCGGTCAAATCGGACTAGCATAAAGGCCAAATCAAGCGAAGCACTAGGTTCGGGCCCTCGGTTCAGACTAGGGCTGACTCCGAATCCACGAATCCAAATCCAACACAAAACGATCACACTAATAATCATAAAACAAAAACAATTACAAGATAAATCAAAGAAATATGCTAGAAAAATCAGAATACGTATCTACGTACGTATTCCAGAAACGGGGTGTTACATTCCATCCACCTTACAAAAATTTCGTCCTCGAAATTTCAATAAGGGGAGGATGAACACAGAAAGGAAAAGGAATGAAGATTTATACCAATCAAGATATGAGTAACTGAGGATAATTCCCACAAATTGGCTGAATGATAAACCCAAGACTGAGACATCTCTGCACTACTGCCATATATATATCCTCTGACGGTGTCATAATAATACTGACCTGACGTCTGCTCTTTCGGACTGCGAAGCAAAGCTAATAACCCATAAAAATCCATAGTGCTGAAATCCATAATATAGAATCTCTGGAAATCCATAGAAATCCGTAATATAATATAAAGTCCCGCATGACATGAAGCTGTCCTTGACAAAGAATCCATGGTAGAATTTCCGATACTGCATACACACTATTCCTCCAGAATACCGAAGATAGAGAAAACCCCAATAATACTGAGCATGAATCAAGAAGACCAATAATTAAGAATTCCTGAATACTGGGCATTGCAATCTCTGAAAGGCATAACCGAGAATATAGAATAACCATAAAGAATTCCGAATACTGACTTCTGAATGACAACCCGACTGCACATGAAACATTAAAGAATACTCAATCTCTGCAAGGTTGGCCGAATGGATCATTCATATAGATATGACAATAGCTCAGATACAGCGAGAAAACCCTGTACATCGGATCCATGAAAACATGCAAGGCAGAAGAAGTCCGAGGAACAGCTAGAGTGCAAAGCACTGAAGGGACTAGCCACGGACGAAACCAAGCCTAGGTGAGACCATCGCGTAACACATCTCAGGCGTTAAGCATTAGGGTGCAGCGGAGCTAACGCTCTGCGAGGCTCGCACATGGTGGAGCTCACGCGGCGAAGCCAGCGCGTAACACAACGCTAAATGCTAAGCACCAGGGTGCAGCGAAGCCTACACCTGGTTAAGTCCACGAGTGACTAGAACACAACCCTCGCTTAGCGAGGCTAGCGGGGTCCGTAGTCCATCAAATCAATAAAAACTGCCAGAAGCTGGTGGCTCTGAGAACACGATCAAGAATTACGATAATCGAAATGAGTCCCGAAGGCTGTCTCCATAACTCTGTCTGGCAGCAACCCTAAATCTGAAATACTGTTCCATACTGACACTCCTCGGGTAATGATACGGTCTGTCTGATTATATAAGTGATGACTACCCCACTTGCTGTGCTGATTTCCCGTGATATATCCATAAGTACCAGAATAGAATGCGAGGCTGAAGGACCATCCAATATAAGACCAGGTGATGCACCAGAGTTAAGAATACCAGAACATAATGATAGCGAACCACATCTGTCTTGCTGCTACCCTACTAGTTTATCCATATCTTGAGTTGGTATAAGGATGAAAGGAACTGGAAATGGAAAAGGATGGAAGAGACTTCAAGAATCAAGGAAAGGACGATCAATAGGGAATGGATAACTTTGTACTTGCAGTTGGATTGTATAACCACGACTCATGTATTATACCGAGGATGTGAGAGCCTAGGCTCTGATACCACCCTGTAACGCCCCGATCCGGAGGGTACGGAGACGTTACTGCGACGTATATACGAAGGTCGGAAATACCCTAACGTATATACGCTAAGCATCAATACAGGCAGGGGTCAGAGTACGGAAGCATAGTGGTAATATACAATCCAGCAATAATAACACCAGTACACAGTTATCACAAGGCATGATATAATATCTGAAGAATATATGACACTAAGAAGCATAAAAGCAGGATGCACAATATGAAATACTGAAAAGTACTCACGAGTGGCAAGACGAAAATCTCGCGAGCCAATCAAGAAGAGGCGGGAAGGAAGAGGGTCCAAATAGGCAATAGCTAACCACGCTCCCGCTGCGCCACTCTGATCAGGTACAGCAAGGCCGCCGCGGTCCAGACTCTAGGATCTGGACATGAGAATCCAGGGTTGTTAGCAACCCCAGCGAGTACAAAAATATGAAGCCAGATGGCGTGCATAACAGGCACACGTGTACATGATCAAGTGACGTGGTCCAGGCATGCAGGAACAGAAAATGACAAGTAACATAAAGGAAAATGACAGTAAAACCGAGATCAAGTAAATACATGTATATCAGTAAATCTGAATCGGAAAGCATGCATGAAATACGGTGTAGAGAGCATAGTAACATAATCATGCGACATATATGGAGAGCATGTGATAAATACACTAAACATGCGATAAATAAGTAT
This sequence comes from Agave tequilana, assembly GCA_038442645.1. Classification (NCBI taxonomy): domain Eukaryota; kingdom Viridiplantae; phylum Streptophyta; class Magnoliopsida; order Asparagales; family Asparagaceae; genus Agave; species Agave tequilana. The sequence goes on from JAVJIF010032012.1 coordinate 75,428, forward strand.
GGACATGAAGTAAGGCAGTGAGTAAAGAAACAAGAAAATCAGTTATATAAGTTCGCATTACCGATCTGTGAGGTTAGTACGTCGAAGGAATAATCCAAACAAGGAAACCCTCATTTATATACCTTTATCTCATATCACCATAATCTAAGCACATACAACTCGAGCTACAAGGTGGTCATAGCATAATACTCGTTAAACAGGAAATCCGATATAAAGTCCGGGACAAGCAAATATGGTAAGGCACATCACAGATTCATAGCCGTTTAAGTTGCAGGCTTTAGTATGCGTCCCATTCCACATACCTCTACTTACAACTTAAAGAGCCGGTTATTATGACACTTTATTATTACTTGTCTTACCCTGATATCTAGCTATGTGAACTAGCGTCCCAGCACACATAGATCCATATCCTAGTAAAACAAGGTTGTTATTGGAAACTAGCGGGGGTATCAACGAACTATGTTTACAGTGGGTCCCGTGCATACCCGGGACCACGGCCCAGGATTGTTCCGTTGCATGGAAACGGAAGCCAGCCGCAAGGCTAAACAGGAGGGACTTATGTATGCCCTATCATAACAGGAATAAGGGAGCCAGCTCTCCCCTCGGTCCCCTGGAGGCCCACAGGTCAGACCGGATATATAGTGCACAATACCTAATGCCACTGTAAACACGAACACATATTGATATCCGCATGTTTCCCCCGACCCAATACAAGTTGATCCTTTTTAGGAGTTATTAGTTTAATTATCACTTTACGGGAATAACAGGAATAGGTCTAGGGGCTTATGGTACAACCGGCAGGCAAGGGAGTAGGGGTGCCAGTACACCCCACGGAAACGCCTGGTGGCCTCCAGGTCGATCCAAGTATATGGCCGCGCGACACTATAAGACCATCATAAACATGGAGACTATATCGGTAATCATCAGTTTCCCCCATCCCGGTGTAAGTTGTCTATTTATTATAATTTGTCCACAGAGTATTCACAATAATTTATATTCATGGTTATCCTATTACGGGGTCAACAGGAGTATAGTATCAAGAGTAATGTCAGGAGCCTCCCTATTTCAGGGGTTCAAGTATACAGGAGTCCAGGAGTTCAAGAGTACCAAATATCTGGTAATAATAATATAATAATCATGTCATGTCCCCGTAACAGTATAGTCATGAATATGTCATATAATCAGGCATCAGGGGTGGTAATGTCCGGTCAAGAGTCATAATGTCAGGTCCAGGTATTTATACCACATGAAAGCATAGCATATACCGTATGTCAAGAACAAGCGTCAAGTATCAAGTATCAGGGTCCAATGTCAAGTGGTCAATGTAGCAAGACAAGTATCAGAGCCGGGTATCATATGTCAAATATAGTATGGCAAGTATCAATACCAGGTGTCACATATCGCATATAGCATGGCAAGCATCAATATCAAATATAGCATGAAAGATGTCGGTGTCAAATACAGCATGGCAATATCGGTGTCAATTATTGTGTGCCGGTGTAAACACCAAGTGCCGGTGACAAAAATCATATCCCTAGTGTAACATGCCAAGTGTCGGTGTAAATACCGTGTACCGGTGTAAATGCCAAGTGCCGGTGTCCTAAATCACATATCAGGCATAACATGTCCAAGGCCGGGTAAATACCGGGTGCAACATTATTTATTAATTTACATAGCATGATATCATGTATCAAATTTAAGGTACTAAATACTAAGCATGCTAACACATCCACATCTCAATTCCATACTTAAAATACAAGAGTATTATTTTTAAATATATTAAAAATGCTCGCATAATATTAAAGTAGAGGCATGCCAAAAATAAAGTTGTACTCGCCTGAAACCGGGTAAAATACCGGTTAAAATCCGGGTAACCAGCGAACCGTCCAAGTAAACCTTTAGCCCACAATTTGTATATTAAAATATATAATTATAAATATTTATAAAAATTATTAGAGAGGGAATGAGAGAGGAGAGAGAGGAGAGAGAAATTTGTAGGGAAAAAAAAAGGGAGAAAAAGAAGGGAGGGAAAATATGGTATAGTTTGAAATGAATTGGGATTTAAAGGAGAGGGGTAAGGGTTGTAAATAGAGGGTTGTAGTTTAAGGAAAGGTGAGGGGTATTTTTGGAAAGAGGAATTTTGTTTTATTTAGGGATGAAATGAAAAGGAAAAAGGAAAGAAAGAAAAGAAGAAAGAAAGAAAGAAATGAAAGGAAGAAGGAGGGGGAGTGGGGTGGTCGGCCGGCCACGGCCGGCGCCGGCGGCAGGCCGGCGGCGGCGCCGGCGGCGGGAGGAGGGCGGCGCGCGCGCGCGGGTGGAGGAGGAGAGGTGGGTTCTTTTTTGTGTTGATGTTGTTATTGTTGATGTTGTTTTGATGGAGGTGATGGGTGGTGGTGGTGGTTGTGGTGGTGGTGGTGGTGTTTGGTGGTGTTGGGATGTTAGAGGAGGTGGAGGAGGTGGTGATGGAGTAGTTGAAGGGGAGAATTTGGTGGTGGAGAGGAGGAATTTGGAGAAGATGAAGGTGGGTATGTGATGGGTTTTGGGAGAAATTGAGGATGGTGGAGTTGAATTGGGGGTTGATGGGAGTGGAGGAGTGTTGTGGGGTGTTGGGGGAAGCGGTGGCGGCGGCTAGGGCGGCGCCGGAGGCGGCGGTGGTGAGGGTGGTGCGGCGTGCGTGAGTGGTGCTTGAGTTGGAGAGGGAGGTTGAAGATGAAATGTGTTGGAGAGTTAATAGAAAGAAGGGAAAATGAAGGGTTTAAGTGAAGAGGAAAAAGAAATTGGAATGATGAATGGGGATGGGTTTCTCACCATCATGCCCTGCCCTGCTGCCCCTGCTGCCGCTGCTGGTTCTCTTTGGCGTGGGGGAAGAGGTTGAGTGGAGGAGAAGAAAAGAAAAGAAGGAAAAGAAAGAAAATGAAAAGAAATTAGATAAATTAAAAAGAAATGATTAAAAATAGTTAAAAATTTATAAATAAATATTTTAGTAAATAATAAAATTGATATAATATTCTGGAAGTAATAAGTAGAGGGTTTGAGAGGTAAAAGCAAGAAAAAGAAATAACGGCAAATTTTATTATTATTTTAATAAGGCGAAAATTCGACTGTTTCAGAATCTTTCCAAAAAATTCTCAAGAATAGCAAATATTATTCTAAGATGTTTAGTGAAATCGGAATTGAAAAATATGGTGTGGTTTTCAAAATAAAAATCCTGGAATCTTCCAGCGATACCGGTCGACACCAGGAGCGGTCAAATTTGATAAAATTTGAAAAATCTCAAAAAAATGTTTTTAGCTAGAAAATGATATTCTAAGATATACTGTGAAAGCCGTTTTTGAAAATTCAATCCCATTTGAAAACTAAAAATCCGAGAATCAGTCAGCGATACCGACCGACACCGGTTTTGAAGATTTTGCAGAAAAATTTCAAAAAATTTCAGAAAATCATGAAAAATTTAAAATATTAGAAAACAGTCTCTGAAGCTGAAATCGGTCAAATCGGACTAGCAGAAAGGCCAAATCAAGCGAAGCACTAGGTTCGGGCCCTCGGTTCAGACTAGGGCTGACTCCGAGTCCACGAATCCAAATCCAACACAAAACGATCACACTAATAATCATAAAACAAAAACAATTACAAGATAAATCAAAGAAATATGCTAGAAAAATCAGAATACGTATCTACGTACGTATTCCAGAAACGGGGTGTTACAGTTTTATTGAGGAGGATGTGTATGTTGAACAACCCCCGGGTTTGTTGATCCTATACATCCATATTTTATTTTCAAACTTGAAAAAGGTTTGTATGGTTTAAAACAAGCTTAAGAGCTTGGTATGAAAGACTTAGTAGATTTCTTGTTGATAAAGATTTTGTTAAGGGGAAAGTTAATACCACCTTGTTTACAAAGCATGTTGATAATGATATCTTGATAGTGCAAATATATATATTGATGATATCATTTTTGAATCTAATAATGAAAAGTTTTGTAAAGATTTTGAATCATGCATGAATGAAGAGTTTAAAATGAGAATGATGGGAGAGCTCAACTATTTCCTTAGACTCCAAATCAAGCAAAGGAGCGATGAGATCTTCGTTAATCAAGCCAAGTATATAAGAGAACTTATCAAGAAATTTGAGTTAGAAGATGCGAAGATTAGCAAAACTCTTATGGCTACCACAACCAAGCTTGACAAGGATGAACAAGGGTTCATGAGTTATGATTTCATTTTATTCTTCCTTAAAAAGAATGTATTGAAGCACTCAAGTTGATTCAAGCACTGGATTCAAGATCGAAATGTCAAAACGTGAAATTTAGAGAAGTCCGCTTGAAAAATACTTGAAAATAGTTTAAATTCTTATAAGAATTTAGTATATTTAAGTGTAAAGTACTAGATTGGAGGCTCAAATATCACATACATATTCACAAGATATCCTTTACTATCTTTATTCAAAAATTATTTGAAAATGTTTTTCAAAAAAACCTTAAGTTTTTAACTCTCCTGTAGACAGCTTTGTACACGTTGACCCTTAGAAGAGGCTGTCGACAGGGTTTTACGGAGAGTTCAATTTTGAGTATTTTGGAGCTGCTGTCGATTGCTCTCATCAGCTAACGAAAGCTGATACTGTATCGTATCAGCCAGATGTCGACAAGAGAGCTTCACAATGACTAAAAATATAGATGTTACACACTAAGCTGTCGACAGCCCAATAGGACTGTCGACTGCCTTGTTATGCCGTTTTGGCTAAAATTCAAATAAACGAGCTTTTCTCGTTCCAAATTTTTTTATCTTATTCCTAAACATGTATATTTCACTTTATTAGGACTTTATTAGTGTTTTAATAACTGGATTAGCTCTTTAATGATATTATCTCAATTCCTATAAATATGGGTCATTTATAGAGAGTTATACACTGAAAATACAAGAAAAATCAAGAAAATTGTTTGAAAATTACTAGAAATTTTTTGAAGTTTAAAGTTTCCAAAAGAGTTTCATTTTCAATTATTTTCTACAAGTTCTTAACTTTTCAAAGATTTATGTCTCACTGATTTTTCTCTCACAAATTTCTTGAGCTTCAATTTTTACTCTACTCTATAAGAAGTTGTATTGAGGGAAGTTCTGTGATCTTTGTGGTCACTAAGTGATTGTAAACTTCATTGGCTTAGTGTTACCGCTTGTGCAGAGGATTAAAAGTTAGAGATGTGTACTTAAGGTCTTGTGTAGACCTTATAATTGTAGTACCTTTGTGGTGATCCTTGGTAAAGAGTGAAAATCCTTCACGCGGTCTTTTTTCTCCTGAGAGCCTGTGTGAAGGACTGAAGGTGAGCAGGGCATGTGTGTTGATAATTCTGAATCTCGTCGTCGCGGCATGTGTCTCCCTGTCTTCTTTCCTGCTGAATGTTGTTGCTTTGTCCGTGGGAATTCTTTCCTTACGACAAGCAAGTGGAGATAAGCGTGGGGTACTTCCCGGGATCTCTGCTGAAGAATCGCCTCCTTTTCCTCGGCTTTGACTTCATCCTCAAAGCGAAAGATTTGGTAGTGATATATCACCGTCTTGCAGGCTTCACTCTGTGGCCCGAGATGTGATCTTTGATTATGGGCCTTTTTTTGAGAGTCTCAGTATCATCGCCCTCCTAGAAGTGGTGAGTTGCATGTTTGAAAGTCATCTCTTGGATGTTGTCATGTACGTTGTGGCGGAAAGTATATCTATTTTTTTCAAACATTTACAAAAATATATGTGACTTCATCTCGTTAGATGTAATCATAATGCTAAAAGGACTTGTAATGGAAATGTAAGGACTTGTAAGAAATAAGATTTTGTTTTGTGAGTAAATAAAAGCAAGGGTAATTGTATTGATCTTTCCTGTATTGTTAAGCTGTTAGTTTGCTTGGAACTGGTTGTCTCCGTGGAATGTTGACCAGCTCTTCAGGAGTCTTATCTTAGAAGTGCTCTGGACTGGTGAGAAAGGAAGATGGCGCGATTCCTTAGTGAGAAAATCCCATCTGTGGTACCTGCAAGTAATTCCTCCAAGCGGGGATGTGGAGTTGGGTTCGCATTTGCTTCCAAGAAGGGAATATCCCATCTGTGGAGCTGCGTTGTTGGGGCTCTGAGGAGGGGAAATCCCTGCAGCAGAGCTCGATCTTGAGTGGGAGAAATCCCACAGTAAAGTGTCTAGAATATTTGTAGGATGGCTTGTCGCCGCCTCCAAGTGGGGTCAATCCTATCTCGGGGCACATTGAACGAGGATTGGATGTAATAGTAAAGATACGTACACAAGCATACAATGAGATATTTAAATAAAAATGGTAAGTGCAACACTTAATTTTCACGCACAGACAAAATTGAAAACACGAGACGTGTCGCTTCTATCCTTAGGGGAGCAATTGGAGTACGTCCACACGAGGCTAGTACGTCGAGGGGATAATCCAATCAAGGAAACCCTCATAAATATACCTAAACTTAAGTGGTCGTATCCTCATCGAGACCTGCAAAAGAATGGTCTGAAGTGAGAGTACAACCCAACGACAGATTGAATGCGTTTCTGGATAGGGGCCCCTACCCAGAGTGACAATTCAACACCTGCAAGTGGGAATAAACCCAACATGGCAGTTATCCACCGTGTGGGGGATATCCCACATTGGAGCCATCTCTAGAGTGGGAAAAATCCCATCTGTGGAATATGGATGGTTGTATTCATCTGCCCATAGGTTCAGAGAACTCGTAGGCTAATATTTGTGTCCGAGTGGGAAAAATCCCATCAGCGGAGTATCAAATGGGGGCTTGAGAGGGGGAAATCCCTGCAACAGAGTGGGGACTCCGAGTGAAAAAAATTCCACAGCAAAAGGTTTTGAATCTCATAGGACATTCGAGAAAAAGCCCGTAGGCATGTCTGCATTAACATCCCGAGTGAAAAAAATCCTATCAGCAAAACGTACAACATTTCTCCGAGTGGAGAAAATTTCAGCAGCGGAAAAATTTGTTGCCGTCTCCGAGTGGGGGATATCCCATCGATGAAGCGTGTGGATGGATGTTCTATTATGAAGTAATCTTATCTCTGCCTCTGAGTAGGGGAGTCTCCACCTACGGGGCGAGTGGATGGAAGTACCGTGATGGATGGAAGTACTGCAATGGAGGAATGTATTATCATCGTTAGGAGAATAAAATAATACTTTATTTAGAAATAGAGTACATGAAGTTGAAAATGGAAAGAAGTACATCCCGTATGTTTGGGATTTGGGGAATCAGTCAATTGTCTTGTACTGGGTGATCTGATCGGGGGAGCAAGCACTCAAAAATGTGTGTTTTGTCAATTCAGTTAAAAAGCGTGCATGTTAATGTTCTCTCGATACTTTCGTTATAGCATTGGCGCAACGGGTCGAATCCACAGGGACGAGAGGCAATAGAAGCATTAACAGTTTTTATTCATGTTGATTGTTAACAATTCTTCTTTGTTAAAGAATGAGAAAAGAAAAAGAAAAGAAATCCAGAAGTGATAGGTGAGAAGGTGATGAAAACGGCGAAGTGAAAAAATAAATAAGAAATGGTTGTGAATCGGTAAAAGAAAACAAGAAAATAGAAACAAAGTGGAAAGTGAAGTGATTTGGAAATGGTTTTGAAAACTAAAAGAAGATGAAACAAAGGTGAATTAAGAAGTTGGTGAAAACATTGATAAGAAAATGATAAAAAGGTTTTGAAAATTGTTTTTAAAATAAAGTAAAAAGAAAGAAGAAAACTATGAAAGAAAACTCATGACTACTAATTACTAATTGCTCTATTAACCAAGCTAACCTCTTAGTGATATTTGTCTCAAATGGATCCTTGGCCATCACTAGTTTTTGACTTCAAGAAGCAATACAAAGCATGGTACATAAGACTGTTCATCAACATCCAAACCGCACATCCAAATCGCACATCCATACCACACAACAAGTTGCAAGTTACTATTAGATCATCAAAATCGGTTAGAGGTGAGCATGAAATAAAGTTTGCATTACAAGTTAGCAAGTTAGTGGGTTAGATGTTAGAAATGTTAGAATGTTAGAATCCATCATCATGAGCCATCAATGGCTCTTGCAAGAGTAAGGCCTTACAGAGGCTATTAAATTCATGTGGATCATCAAATAAGAGGTTAGATAGTTAGTGCTTAGTAGTTAAATTTTCATGAGAAGAAAAATTAGCTAAGCATCATGTAGAAAATAGAGAAGATTATAATGGAGAAGAAAGGAGACACCTTTACATAGATTGTCACCATCTATTACATCAATCTCTCTCTTTCCCTCTCTAAATCTCTCAGCCCTAATACGTGATCTAAAAAACGAAATAAAAATACACAAGAAAAGAAAAGAAGAACACTTATACTAATCTACACTAAAAGAGAGAAACCTAGCATATTTCTCAATCTGCTTTCGTTTTGGGTCCCTGCAGGGGTATTTATAGGTAAAAGACACTTCTATAAGACGAGACAAGGCCACACATCAAAAATCGACTCGTGGCTCGCCAACATTACCGTGGAAACACAGTAATTGCCGCGTTTTTTGTGGCAAAACCAGGGACTTAGGTCCCTGGTTTTGGAGAGTGATTTCGCCTCGCTTCGGGGACCTTTCAGATATGTTCATATTCGGTTATTTGGGTCCAGATTTTCGTCAGACACCCGCTAACATCTAGATTCAATGTATCTTCTAAAAACTCTCTAGTTTGGCCTCCAAGAAATTTAGATTTAATTACCCAAAAATAGGTTTAATTAAGCTCTTATTACTTCTTGCCCCTAGACACTTGATTGTCTGCAAAGTAGACCAAAACACAGTTAGAAATAATATTTTATTCGTAAATCGGTAGGAAAATGTGATATAATAATGCATAATTATAGACTAATCACACCCCACATTTATCTTTTTGCTTGTCCCAAGAAAAAATAAGAAAAAGAAAAACTATACTACAAACGTTATTACACCACTTTCGCAGGTGACGCAATTGCACTGAGCGCGTGCAATAAACCGTTAAACCTCTAGGTTACCCCTAGAGGAGAAGTTTTGTCTCCTGAGTGTTTTCAGAGGATTGCACCCACAAAATCCATAGAGAAAGAAAACAAATATTAGTGTTTTGAAAACGCATTTTAAAAGAGAGACAAGTTTTCAAAATATTTTGCAAAAATATAAGAAATCTAAGATCATAAGTCCACCAAGAATTATTTTCCTTAAACTTAGTCTATATGCAAGATCTTGTCATTAATTAAGGTAAGAATTCAAAACTGGATTGAATATTTTATCTTTCACAAAATCTAGATAATATGCACTTTGTGACAGTGAAGATTTCTGGGATTTCAACTCTAACCATCAAGCTATTTATTTATTTATTTTTCTTCCCTTAGTTTTCTTAGGCTTTCTAGTTTACCCGGGTAGTGAGCCTTTAACTGATGACTCCCAAACCAGATGATTTTAGGGCATCATATGAGAAAACATCCCTTGGGTTTAAGAACTCGAGTAAACAAGATAACAAAACTAAGGGGGATGATTTGTTTCTTATGACCACCGTTAGGCATGAATAATCATCCTTCTTGAGGCATAGTTATCCAGCTTAATAAGTGATATTTTTCTTCATATATACCATATATATATATATTCTTTTTATTTACTTTATGACATTTTAGGCCTTTATTTTTATCTCAAAAATGTGTAAGAGTGAAATGCATACTATATAAGGAAAAAAATTCAAGATAAAATTATCTCTTTAATTTATTATACTTAGCCTATAATCTTAAACAAGATATATTATTTCGACTAGGTTTAAGATGTCATAATTAAGGCTTCCTTAATTTCTAAAATCATCTTAATATTCTTAAAAATAGATCAAAAATTTGTCTCTTATTTCAAAAAGTTTTTAAAGAAAAGAAAAAATTTTATACAAAAAGTAAGAATTCTAAGAATATCCTAAAAGAAATGAAAAAGAAAAATTTTAAAAACTCTATGTTTGTAAACCCTCCCCCACAATTATCTCATGCATTGTCCTCAATGCACCGCGAATGTATTTATGCATGAAAAAAATAAAGAGGGAAGAAAAATCACATCAAGCTGGTGGTTCCGGTGGTGGTCTGATTGGTTCACGAAATGTGGCCTAATTCAATTTGAGTGGAGTTCGGAGGAACCCACTAGAGACCTCTATAATACAACCCATTATTATGATATAAACATGGATGATTTTAATATGAATTTTATCCATCTAATTTCTAAATTTTCAAAATAACTTCAGAGTCAATTTTATCAACACCCTTGTTCCAAAATGGAGTGTGAAAAGATGAAATTATTGATTTGGACTCAGGAAGTACATGAACTATTGCCGACTCAGGAATTTGACTTAAATCAAGTAAAGGTTCAGGAGTCAAAATTAGTTTAGGAATCGGGTCTAAATCAAGAAGTTGAAATTCATTTTCCCACAACGGAATATGACTTTCTAAGATTGGTGATTCAAGTTCAAGAATGACAGGTATGATAATCAAAACTGACTCTAAGATGTTGCTCAATTTTGGTTGCAAAATATGAGTCAATATTGATTAAAGAATTTGAATTGAATCACAAATTTAGGGATCAAAATCACATTCTTGTCTGAGCTCAATTTCAAAAAAATGAGAACTTGACAATTTGTCAATGAGACTTTCAAAAGTATGGTATTGGTCAAGTTTAATGTGATAATCATAAAAGATGGGTGATTCAATTTCACGATGGACTGGCACAGGATCCGATACTGACTCAGGAAAAAGATTACAATCAGGTGAAGAAATCAGAGTCATTATTGAATCAGGAAGTGGAATTGAATTACCAAGTTGAGGTTCATGATCCTAGTTATGCTCAAGTTCAATTTCAGAAAATAAATTACCTGCCAAAATATCAATGTGGTTTTTAAATTTTAGAATTTGGTCAAGTTCAAATGGGTGTGCTAAATTTGAATCTTGGTTTCCAAAACAGCATGAGTCCTAGGTCAAATCAATAGAGTTAGAGATATCTGAATTGGTCAAATATTGATAAGAGAGAGTTTTCTCATTCCTATAAATGTTGATCAATTGACTCAATTGCGTTTCCAACCTATCGGTAGACTTAGTAGAAGATTTTTGAAATTATAATGCGGACTCCTGTAAGATTTCTATACTCTTTTCTAGATGTTATATTTCTTCAAGTGAATGTTCTAGAAAGGGAGTGTAAAAATCTTGGTTTTGAAAAATTTGTAGAGAGTGTGAGTTCAACATATTTTGCGATTGATGCTCAGACTCACGAAAGCATTTCATATTCATTTTCAGGACAGATAGTTGTTCATTTTGAATAGGTGAAAATGAGTATGAATCATAAAAAATTGTGAAATTGGTGAATTTAGCTTCTTTTGTTGGGACTCAAGCATGGCTTGAACAACTTCTATACTTTTTTCTAATTCAGATTTTTCTTCAATTGATGATTCTAGAAAAGGAGTATAGGAAGCAAAATCGGGGAATACATATTGTGAAAATTGTGAAAATTGTGGACAAGATGGTTGAAAATTTGACTCAGGGGAGGTGAATCCACATTGACTCTGTGAAAAGTTGAAATTATTTTGAAAATTATGGTGATAAGATTGGGGTATGGGTTGTATTGATTCGGATAAGTCCAACCCAGTGTATTTGGTTAGTTCATATTGTAAATAGTCGGGTTTGAATTATCCGAATCAAATGGAGTCGATGTGAAGTATGGATCATAGTAGGATTGAAAGAATTGTAGTTGAATTCCATTTCACAAACAATCACAAACAAAAAAAGAAAAAACAAACAACAAATAAAAGAAATAAAATCAAAATCAAGCCTATACTAGGATTGACCAAGATCTAGACGACTCCTAACTGGTGATTACCTGGGGAAGGTTGTTGTATGAATCTAACCACAAGCTAATCAGTCAGGTAGGGGCAAAATACGGTGGGAGGTATCCGTACGTAAGTAACAACCTTTAATTACGGCAAACCATGGTATCTTCGAGGCGTAACCTCTTAATCCCCAACCTTAGACACAATTTCACAAGAGTAAGATTCAAATAAGTTTCACCCTCGGTTAATCTCTTAATGAGTCTGACATGTCCCTAGGGGCCCACGTCTATCAATTTTTATTAGGGCTTGGGTTGTGTGAATGGGGAGGTAGTTTTTGGGCTAAGGAAGGGTGATGAAATCCCCACCTTATCTTATATAGATTTTACCCTAAATTTCAATTCGTGCAAGTGTGCAATATAGACAAGAATATAACACAAAGCGAGTAAATCACCCACGTCTTTGTCCTATGCTATATGCAATGCCATATATACACCCAGTTCAGATCATAACAACAGAACAAAATACAATATATTGGAATTAAATTTGACACGTGCCTAAATGCAAATGTCTAAACTGTTTTAAAAGTGTCCAAATACCATATTTTAATTCTTTAATTTATTATAGTGAGTAGGCAATCAAAGCAGAAAATATATGCAACTTGCAAATTCCCTGCAAAAATAAAGTACAATTGCCACAAAATTGCCGCGTTTTCGTGGATTTTCTTGTGTTTTCACGGCACAAGTATGGAAGCAAGGTCCCTACTTTCTAGAGCAGGAACATGCAAGCAAAAGAAGAGTTTTGCAATGTTCAAATTCTACAAAAATCAACCTGCACACCAAAATAGAGAAGAAAATGTTAACAAAAACATGAGTTTAAACCATTCCCATTCCCTGGCAACGGCGCCAAAATTTGATCGAGGCGGAGCAAGCACGCGAAAATGTGTGTTTTGTTAATTCAGTGAAAAAGCGTGCGTGCTAATGTTCCCTCGATACTTCTGTTATAGCATTGGCTCAACGGGTCGAATCCCAAGGGACGGGAGGCGATAAAAGTATTAATAGTTTTTATTCATGTTGATTGTTAACAATTCTTCTTTGTGAAAGAATGAGAAAAGAAAAAGAAAGGAAATATAGAAGTGATGATGAGAAGTTGATGAAAACGGTGAAGTGAAAAACAAATAAGAAGTGGTTGTGAATCGGTAAAAGAAAACAAGAAAATAGAAATAAAGTGAAAAGTGAAGTAATTTGGAAGTGGTTTTGAAAATAAAAAGAAGATGAAACAAAGGTGAACTAAGAAGTTGGTGAAAACATCGATAAGAAAATGATAAAAAGATTTTGAAAATTGTTTTTAAAACAAAGTAAAAAGAATGAAGAAAACTCATGGCTACTAACCACTAATTGCTCTACTAACAAAGCTAACCTCTTGGTGATAGTTGCCTCATATGGATCCTTGGCCATCACTAGTTCTTGGCTTCAAGAAGCAATGCAAAGCATGGCATATAAGATTGTTCATCGACATCCAAACCACACATTCATACCACACAATAAGTTGCAAGTTGCTAATAGATCATCAAAAATGGTTAGAGGTGAGCATGAAATAAAGTTAGCATTACAAGTTAGCAAGTTAGTAGGTTAGATGTTAAAAATATTAGAATATTAGAATCCATCATCATGAGCCATCAATGGCTCTTGCAAGAGCAAGGCCTTGTAGAGGCTATTAGATTCATATAGATTATCATGTAAGAGGTTATATAGTTAGTGGTTGATGGTTAAATTTTCATGAGAAGAAAAATTAACTAAGCATCATGTAAAAGATGGGAAAGATTACAATAGAGAAGAAAGGAGACAGTAAATCACCTAGAGGGGGGTGAATAGGTGATGGCTAATCTAATGGTCAATAATGCGGAATTAAAAACTAATATGATGCAAACTAAAACTTCTTAAACTAAACACCACGTATAACACAAGAGTGTAGCCAGATTCCCCGTGAAGGGCTCTGGACTAACTCCTCAAGATTCCTCTAAATAAGAGTTGAGGTGCCGCGTTGACTCTCTTGGTTGAATACAAATGTTAGCAAACAATCCCCAAGCATATAACGATTAAGCACACAATATATCAAGCATGTAAAGATAAAGATAAGTAATAGCATGCAAGATATAAACAAGTAAGAGATAGAGAGAGCAATTGCAAATACGGGAGATTTGTTTCGAGGTTCGAGCACACTTGCTCTACATCCCCGCCTTCAACACTATGAAGGATTTCCACTAAAATCGATCCCACCGGATCACTCGGTGCCGCAACACCTACAAGCTCTTGGACTCCTTAGTCCCGTACACACCGCAAGCCCACTAGCTCGCCGAGGCCGCACCTCAAACAAAGAGTTCACACACGAACTCGAAACACCGTGAACCCGCAAGTCCGCCTCCTCAAGGTACAAGATGGAACTTTGTTGATCACCTAAAATCCTCTCACAAAAAATATCCCTATAGGTAGATATAGCAATGGATGGCTCAAGTGTTGTGTAAGAAAACAATGATTGAATCTATGGTGAAAAACACAAGAAAATCTCTTTTGAAACACTCTTGATAAACTCCCTTTTGATTGGAAATATTTGCCTACTAAACAAGTGGGAAAACTCTTAAAAGATGTGGGAAAAACTGGTGCAAAACCACTTGTCAAATCTTAGAGAAAACAGCCCAAAATACCCCAATTTATAGAGCTAGAAAAACTAGCCGTTGGGAGCCAGGTTGGCCTGTCGGTTGACCGCCCGGTCGACCGGCCAACGATCAGATTTCTGACCATTGTGCCAGCGGTCGACCGGCCGGTCAACCGTGGCCTGGATACAGAGAGCAGACTCTCTGTCCGGTCGACCGGCCCGGTCGACTGGGGCTTTCCAGAGAGCAGAAGCTCTCTGCGGTCGATCGGGTCGGTCGACCGGCCCTCCAGCCAGAACTGGCGTGCACGTCGGTCGACCGTCTCGGTCGACCGACTTCAAGCTCGATCAACCGGTCCGGTCGACCGGCAGAAGCCAGGTCAGGGATTTTTGGGGAAAGAAAACTTGGTCATTTTGGCTCAAATAAAATCCCATAAAATCATGAAAAATCTACAAAAATAGTTTTAACATTATACTTTGATAATTAAACATGCTTGAGCAAAATCAAGACATGTTACAAATAATTTGAACTATTTTTGTAACTTAGAAAATTTGGCTCAAAATAAAAACGGTATTTTCTAGAAACCTACCTTCTAAGGAAAAATACAGTTTTTCTAAATTTGTTTTTTCAAAACTTTTCCAAATACAAAAAATAAGATATTTTAAACTCTTTTAAAGCATAGAGTGTATGGATATGATCCACTACACATACATGTTGAAATATCTATGTTTTTGACATTAAATACTAAATATGGTTTTGGTTAAATACATGTATATAGGAAATTCCAAAAACCAAACCGTTATTTTGTCAAAATGAAAAGTCTTTTCTAAAATGAAATCTCTTTTATAAAAATAACTAAATCAAGAGTGTGTGTGTATGGTATACTTGAGCAATCCACCAACTATTCTATCCTTTACATTTTAACTAAAAACAAAATCTTATAAAAACAAACCTTGACACAAGTCTTCATCTTCTTGAAGTCTTCACTTGAAGTCTTCTCATCTTCTTGACTTGGTCCAAACACGATCCAACGAGCTCGACTCCTCTTAAGTACTTGATGTGGTCTTGATGCATAGACTCGTGAATCAAACCGTGTTAGCTCCAAAACATGACTTTAAATCCTTTGTTGAAGCTACATACCTACTAAGATCTTGATCATGAATCTGTCACTGATTAAACACAAGATCATTAGTACTATAATTACATGAGTTGATCATCATCAAAACTAGAGTGATGGGCCTTTGGCCAACAATCTCACCCTTTTTGATGATGACAAAACTCATGGAGTTATATATGCATAGATTAAAGTAGAGCTTCAAGGAAACTCCCCTTTAATTCATGCATCACAATAAACAATAATATATGGCAATGAAGCACATGTATCTAAACAAACATGTATGCAAATATAACTTGCCAAACAAGCATACAAGCATAAAACTCATCAAATTCTTATCTCCTTATATTTGCAAAACAAAACATATATGCATAAACATACATCCTTTTTTCAAAACATGCATATATACCAAATACTTCTCCCCCTTTTTGTCAATCATCAACAAAGGGGTTAAAGTAAAAACAAAACCAACAAATTCTTCTCCCCCTTTTTGTCCAAAACAAAGAATCAATAAAGGGGTAAACTCAAATCAATCAATAAAGGGTATATGCGATATACATTCATGAAGAGGAAGACGCAAAGTTAACTTCCCTACATATATACATTACATGAAAGAGGGATGACAAGCCCTAATTCACATAACGCATAATATGCAATGCATAAGAGAAGATGTGAAGCTCCCCCTACACACGTGCATCGCATAAAGAAGAGTTGTCAAGCTCCTCAATATATGATACACTCAACATGAATCTATATGTAGAAGAGATGTTAAGCTCCCCTTGCATATAAGCAATCAAAACATGTTTAATTGAAATTTTCTCAGTAAAACAAAATTTTGAGATATCTTAGTAAATCAATTTTTAAGATACCAAATGTAAATAAACATTACAAATTTTGAATTTTCTTTAAATCAACAAATTGTAAATAATCATTACAAATTTTGAATTTTTCAAATAGGTAAACATCTTGATACCAATTGAAATTTATAATAAATTTGAAACAAATTGATACCAATTGAAAAAATAATGATCAATTTTTTTTATTTGTCATAATCTTATGCATTTTTATTAAAATATCAAAACATATATACGTATGAAAAAAATACCAATAGGAATTGATATTATGAAAATTATGAAGCATACATATATAGGAAACAAAATATGAGTATATACAAAAATATCAATTTGATACCAATTGAAAAGATCCAATGATACCAATTGAAAATAATAGTATAAATCAGGTATATAACTCATAACTACCACCATTATATGCACAAGGTAAAAGATTTTTCAATAAAACTTACAAGGCATACTTGCCCATCCGTCCACCCATGGAAGGTAGGGGTTTTCAAAAATAGGTTTGAAAAATATAGTTTGTTTGAAAACTTCTACCATAACGAAGATTCCGCATCTAGTTAAATGGAAAAACTTGTTAACTAGTACGAAATCCTTCAAGTAAGGAATAAAACAAAATTATATTTCATGAAAAACATGTAAATCACATGGTCACTTAAACACTCAAAGTCCATAAAGCCAAAATGATCATGAAACATAGTCATGAATAAACAAATAAACTATGAGTGCACAAGAATTATGTAATTAGCATTTTTCATGAAAATAGTCAATGAAGCTAAAAATTGATCATGAATCTTATTTTATCAAACAAATCATAAAAATTCATTTTACAAATAAAAATTCATTTTTCATCTTAAAAACAAGATTCTTGGTATATGTATGTTTTTATCCAATCCTAACAATATGCATACATATCCCAAACATAAAAAGAGTCTATTAATAGTATTTGCATGAAGGCAAGAGACTCACGGGGTATACATATATATTTATTAGATTTGAATACAAAATACATATACATGAAGTAAAACATGAAAATAGGCAAAACAAGTGTAAATGAGAAAATCATCAAAACTAGGCTATACACGTGCATATAGTGAGTACAAATGAACAATGAAGTGCAAATGTATATGAATCAAATATTCTCACTACTTGTACATGTATATACACAAGTTTTAATGGAATCTACATCTAAACATGTATTTACCACAAGAAACACAAAACAAATAAAACATGAACATGCTAAAAATATCATATATGAACAAGCATGTAAATAAATAAGGAGTTTAGAGATAGTTACCAAACCAAAGACCTATGCTCCAAATCCCCAAAACATGGTGGTTGTCCCACCAAACCTCCTTGATAGCGGTGCATCAAATGTGTGTCCATTAAGTCCATACATCCACTACCAAGGCACCATCCCTCTCACGTCGTGTGAGAGCCCGCACCTACATCAAAAACATAAGATGGGAATTTTGGTACCCATTTTCTTTTGGGTCCTTGGGGGTTAGCTTTGTAAGGAACCCAAACATTTTTATTATTAGCAAAATTAACATGATGTATCTTATCAAAATAAAACTTTACTAAATGGCCTTTGCGGCCACCATGTGTACATTTGTACACCTTAGGATGCATATGTGTATGAGTGTGATTGTGGAGTGCAACATGTGCATATGCATGATGAGGATGATGTGCATGAATATGTGGAGTTTGTTTCTTTGAAAACAAGGACTCCAACCTCTTATGGTTAAATGCACAATTGCTCAAAGTTGAGCTTAAACAATCAATTCTCTTTTTCAAAAATATGACCTCATTTTTATCAATTGTGGCATGTAGTGCATGGTGAGAATGAGAGTCATTTTTCTTACTCTTTTTAGAAACATTTTCTTTTTCTTTTTCAATAATTTTTCTTTTTAAAGAAGTGTTTTCATTTAAAGTAACTTCTTTTTGTTTTTCCACCAAAACAATTTTATTTTTTAAAGAAGTGTTTCCTTCACAAAGATCATTCAATTTAGAAAGCAAGGAAACATTTTCATTTTTTAAAATTTCATTTTCTTTTTCAAAGCATGCAACTTTATTTTTAAAAGACTCATTTTCTTTTAAAACATTTTCAAATTTATCTTGTAAAGAATCCTTTTCTTTTAACATGCAATCAAATTTGTTTTTCATTTTCTTATTATCTTTCTTAAACAATTCATATTTTTCTAAGAGTTGTTGACAAAATGATGCTAGTTCATTATAAGGCATTTTAACATCCTCTTCTACCTCGGATTCAGTAGTTACCTCAAGGGGGTTATCCCCTTGGATCATGTAGCACACGTTGGAGGTGTCGCTTCCAACATCCAAGTCGCTCCCCGCATAGTATTGTTCTTTTTCGTCGAGGTAGAGAATTGTGTTCCATACTACAGAAGCCGAATCAATGTTAGAAACCCTAGATAAATATTCATCATTTAGGGTACTCTTCAAAGCATGAATGGCCTTTGCACTAGCCTCAATATTTTTGCCATTTAAACAATAAGAATCTTTAGTAGTGACAAAATAAACATGAATCCCTAGGGCTTTGAGGTATAAGGACATCTTAACTTTCCAAGTTTGGATGTTAAGAATGTCAAAAGTGGGAGGTGTCATGAAATCCATAGTGTGTGTACAAATATTGTGATTAGCCTGAAAATGAGGATCTTTAACTCTAGGTTGTTAGACCCAAATCAAGAGCACTTGGCTCTGATACCAATTGTAAATCACCTAGAGGGGGGGTGAATAGGTGATGGCTAATCTAATGGTCAAAAATGCGGAATTAAAAACTTATATGATGCAAACTAAAACTTCTTAAACTAAACACCACGTATAATACAAGAGTGTAGCCGGATTCCCCGTGAAGGGCTCTGGACTAACTCCTCAAGATTCCTCTAAATAAGAGTTGAGGTGCCGTGTTGGCTCTCTTGGTTGAATACAAGTGTTAGCAAACAATCCCCAAGCATATAACGATTAAGCACACAATATATCAAGCATGTAAAGATAAAGACAAGTAATAGCATGCAAGATATAAACAAGTAAGAGATAGAGAGAGAGCAATCGCAAACACGGGAGATTTGTTTCGAGGTTCGAGCACACTTGCTCTACATCCCCGCCTTCAACACTATGAAGGATTTCTACTAAAATCGATCCCACAGGATCACTCGGTGCCGCAACACCTACAAGCTCTTGGACTCTCTAATCCCGTACACATCGCAAGCCCACTAGCTCGCCGAGGCCGCACCTCATACAAAGAGTTCACACACAAACTCGAAACACCGCGAACCCGCAAGTCTGCCTCCTCAAGGTACAAGATGGAACTTTGGTGATCACAACTCTTTGATCACCTAAAATCCTCTCACAACAAATATCCCTATAGGTGATATAACAATGGATGGCTCAAGTGTTGTGTGAGAAAACAAGGATTGAATCTATGGTGAAAAACACAAGAAAATCTCTTTTGAAACACTCTTGATAAACTCCCCTTTTGATTGGAAATATTTGCTCACTAAACAAGTGGGAAAAAACTCTTAAAAGATGTGGGAAAAACTGGTGCAAAACCACTTGTCAATTCTTGGAGAAAATAACCCCAAATGCCACAATTTATAGAGCTAGAAAAATTAGTCGTTGGGAGCCAGGTTGCCCTGTCGGTCGACCGCCCGATCGACCGGCCAACGGTCAGATTTCTGACCGTTGTGCCAGCGGTCGACCGTGGCCTGGATATAGAGAGCAGACTCTCTGTCCGGTCGACCGGGGCTTTCCAGAGAGCAGAAGCTCTCTACGGTCGACTGGGTCGGTCGACCGGCCCTCCAGCCAGAACTGGCGTGCACGTCGGTCGACCGGTCCGGTCGACCGACAGAAGCCAGGTCAGGGATTTTTGAGAAAGAAAACTTGGTCATTTTGGCTCAAATAAAATCCCATAAAATCATGAAAAATCTACAAAAATAGTTTTAACATTATACTTTGATAATCAAACATGCTTGAGTAAAATCAAGACATGTTACAAATAATTTGAACTATTTTTGTAACTTAAAAAATTTGGCTCAAAACAAAAACAATATTTTCTAGAAACCAACCTTCTAAGGAAAAATACAGTTTTTCTAAATTTGTTTTTCCAAAATTTTTTCAAATACAAAAACAAGATATTTTAAACTCTTTTAAAGCATAGAGTGTATGGATATGATCCACTACACATACATGTTGAAATATCTATGTTTTTGACATTAAACACTAAATATGGTTTGGTTAAATACATGTATATAGGAAATTTCAAAAACCAAACCGGTATTTTGTCAAAATGAAAAGTCTTTTCTAAAATGAAATCTCTTTTATAAAAACAACTAAATCAAGAGTGTGTGTGTATGGTATACTTGAGCAATCCACCAACTATTCTACCCTTTACATTTTAACTAAAAACAAAATCTTATAAAAACAAATCTAGACACAAGTCTTCATCTTCTTGAAGTCTTCACTTGAAGTCTTCTCATCTTCTTGACTTGGTCCAAACACCATCTAACGAGCTCGACTCCTCTTGAGTACTTGATGTGGTCTTGATGCATAGGCTCGTGAATCAAACCGTGTTAGCTCCAAAATATGACTTTAAATCCTTGTTGAAGCTACACACCTACTAAGATCTTGATCATGAATCTGTCACTGATTAAATACAAGATCATTAGTACTATAACTACATGAGTTGATCATCATCAAAACTAGAGTGATGGGCCTTTGGGCCAACAGAGACACCTTTACATAGATTGTCACCATCTATTACATCAATCTCTCTTTCTCTCTCTGAATTTCACAGCCCTAATACATGATCTAAAAACGAAATGAAAATTCAGAAGAAAAGAAAAGAAAAGAAGAGCACCAACACTAATCTACACTAAAAAAAAGAACACCTAGCCTATTTCTCATTATGCTTTCATTTCGGGTCCCTGTAGGGGTATTTATAGGTAAAAGACGCTTCTAGAAGACGAGACGAGGCCACGCGTCAAAAATTGACGCATGGCTCACCAACATTGCCTCGAAAACACGGCAATTGCCGCGTTTTCATGGTAAAACTAGGGACTTAGGTCCCTGGTTTTGGCAAGTGCTTTCGCCTCGCTTCGGGGACCTTCTAGATATGCTCATATTCGGTTTTGGGTCCAGATTTTCGTCAAACACCCGCCAATGTCTAAATTCAATGTATCTTCTAGAAACTCTCTTGCTTGGCCCTCAAGAAATCTTGATTTAATTACCCAAAATGGGTTTAATTAAGCTCTTATTACTCCTTTTCCCCTAGACTCTTGATTTTCTGCAAAGTAGACTGAAACATAGTTAGAAATGATATTTTATTCATAAATCGATAGGGAATGCGATATAATAATGTAGAATGGTAGACTAATCATTGTTCTCACGAAGATTGAGTATTTGGATGTCTTGATGCGGCTTTAAGAGTGAGGATATACTCTTTAAGGAAGCCTTATTTTACAAGCTCCTCCTGGTACTTCTGGAGGGCTCATCACTGGATGGTCTGGTGTCCCTTACCTTCATGGTAGGAGCAGCATTCCTCTGACCTGGAGAGCGAAGGATTATGGTGGAGTGGTCTGGGCGCCTGGCTCATGGTTGGTCTTTGATATTGTTGAAGACTTCGTTGATTGGGAGCTTCAACAGAATGAAACATTCCCTCGACCTGTTTTCTCAGATCAAACTCGAGGAAAGGATCATGAGCGCTTACTTCTTGTAAGCGGGCTGCCCCCGATGTCAGTCTTGAGCATGGTGGGATCTTCGTGAGGAGTCTTCGACTTCCATCCATCATCGCCCAATTTCGCGGAGTGGTTGGAGGAAGCCTTCATCGCCTCTTCAAGATGGATGTAAGGCTAAGCTCGGACAAGGATCTCACTCGTCTTGGCGATGTTGTGCTTCAGGAGGTGTATATACCGGGGGGACGAGCAACATGGAGCCTGCTGGTAAATGCGAGGGCAACATCTTCTTCCCCACAGTTGGAGATATTGGTGAGTTAGTTCTGGAAGAAGTTGATGTATGACATGAGATTATCTCTTTACCTCATTCTGACAGAGAGAAGGTGGTAAGTATTTTCTTGGCCTCTGGTAGGAGGCATACTGGGTGAGAAATGCCTCAGTTACCACAGCGAAATTATGGAGAGAGTGCGGGGCAACAAGAAGAACCAGTCCAAGGCCACGCCTTTAAGGCTGCCAGAAAAGGTGAGACACATTACTGGATCATAGCGAGAGTAGATCACCATTATGTCCCGAAAGTGGCGGATATGTTGTACCGGATCACTTACTCTAGAGTAGTAGTCAAATGTCAGAGTGGAGAATTTCTTCGGGAGCTCGTACTCTTAGATCTCTTTGAAAAGTGGAGACTCGTGAATCTTGGTAGTTGGAGTCAGATGATTGGTCGCTAGAAAGCATGCACAAGAATAAGTAGAAGAGTGATGGTTGATGTTACTGCTTTAGCGATTCTACCGTAATAGCAAAGTGGCTATACAGGTCATATCCACAAGGAGGGAGAGCGACTAATGCTTGAGTGCGGCTTCTTTGTTCGTGGTGAAGATGTTCCTTGTCTCAAATAAAGAATTGAAAAGAAAACAAGTATTGTTTCAAAAATTGATTGGATTGTTTTGATGGTTGTAAAAGAGATTTTTATTCTCTTAAAAGTAAAAACGCATGGCTAACTTTCTACTAAGTGCTCCTACTAATCTCTAACTTCTTGAAGATATAGACTCATGATGGATCATATGCAAGTGTAAACCTTGTGCATAAGAACTATTCATATTGGAGATCGAATGAAAGTTCTTCCCCTCACTTAGCTTTATATGGTAAAACTTGAACGTTTTCCTATCAAGATCCATTGAAGGCAAGAATAGGAGAAGAAATAAGTGCACTATTGGTATCGGCAAAAATGAGTAGGGATTCTCTAACTTACAAGAACAAGCAAAGCTACACAAACTATAAATCATCAAAATGATTAAGAATGAAATATGAGAGTGATAATACTTGTGAGTGAGTTAGAGTTAGAACTATCGTCTTAAGATGTTATAGCTCTCGTTTGCACAGGGCTTGTTTGATACTATTGACTCATTTGGGTTATCAATCAAGTTGTTAGAGATTAGTAAGTTAGTAGTTAATTAGCCATGCAATGGAAGAGTTAGCTAGATATGAGTAAGAAAAACAAGAGAGAAGAAGTAAAGGAACAAAGTTCTACACTAGTGCAAGAAAGTAAAAATAAGTAAAAGCACCAAGTGATTGAAAGAAGAAGGAGAAGTATTATTTGTATAAGATTGTCACCTTCAAATATAACTTGTACATGTAAATCACCTAGAGGGGGTGAATAGAATGGCAAATAATTCAGAATAAAAAATTACTTGCTAGCAACCTGGTAAATACCAATCACAACACAAGAAATACTTGCAAATAAGAAAACAATGTAAGTGTGCAAGTAAGTACAGAGAGAGTAGAGTGAAGAGAGAAAGAGTAAGCAATCGCAAACACGATGATATGTTCCGAGGTTCGAGCCACTGCTCTACGCCCCCCTTCAACACTATGAAGGATTTTCACTATAACCGATCTCCCTAGAATGTCAACCGTTACAAGTTCTCACTAGAACTCAATGGACTTACAAGTCCTCTCTCCGGTGCCGCAACACCAACATGGAGCTCACTAGCTCACTTGAGGCCGCAACCTCTACAACTTCACAATAGAAAGAAATCAGTGATCTTTACTTGATCGCAAATGGTTCACAAGCACAATCCTATAACCAAGATGAGGAGGTGAAACTCTTTGGGATTGTGTAGTGAAAATAGCTTGCAAAAATGTAGAGGGAAGGTTCAAGCTAAAAAATCAAGAGAGTGGAGTTTTGGCTCAAAAGAAAAACTTTCAAGAAAAGGCTAAAACTTGACTAAATCTTCTTATAAACTTGTAGAATTTTTTTCTAACTTCTTAAATCTTGTACTTGGGTTTTTCTATAGTCCCACTATTTATAGGGGATGAAAACAAGAAGAGAATACCCAAAAGAGTCATTGGGAAAAGACCTAGAAAAAGACAAAACAAAATATAGCCGTTGGAAAAAAATCAGAAGGAAATCTTTCTGTTGGTCGACCACCAA
Source organism: Agave tequilana (assembly GCA_038442645.1). Classification (NCBI taxonomy): domain Eukaryota; kingdom Viridiplantae; phylum Streptophyta; class Magnoliopsida; order Asparagales; family Asparagaceae; genus Agave; species Agave tequilana. Next base: position 99,972 of record JAVJIF010032012.1, read on the forward strand.
CGGTCAGATTTTCGATCGTTGGAGATAGCGGTCGACTGGTCAATCGACCATTTTTCCCAACCAGAGAGCAAAGCTCTCTGTCGGTCGACCGGGGGGGGACGACTTGACCCTACTAAGAGCAAAGCTCTTGTAGTCGATCGACTACCTGGTCAATCGAAGTGCACATAATGCCCTTTGGAGCATGTCGGTCGACCGACAGATCAAGTCTGCTCTGCCTACGGTCGACCGGCCGGTCGTCCAACTTAGGGCCAAAGGCTTGTTATTGAAATCTTTTTGAAACCAATCTTTTTCCAACAAAATAAACTTTGATCTTTAAACACAAAATAGAGTTCTAAGGACTTGATAGAACTAGTGTGTGATCATAAATCAACACAAAACAAAATTAGAACTATATTTTGTAAAAATACTTTTCTAAATCGAAATCAGTTTTTCGGAAACTCATTTTTCAAAACTTGAGCTTGAAAACGGAAAAGAGAAATGTTTTGAACCCCTTTTAAAACACTTTAGGAATGTGAAAGATGTGTGTGTGTGTGTGTGTGTGTGTGTGTGTGTGTCAATCCCAAAAGAGCTATCAACCTATATCCTCTTGGTTTTAACAAACGACTATAAATCTTATTTAAAATGCAAAAAGCAAAATACAAATCTTGATATAGTCTTCTTTTGCAAACTTGATCCTTAAGCTCTTCTATGTGATTAGGCTCTGGGATCTACATCTTCTTGGCTTTCAAACGTGTGAGTCTTGTGATGGAGTCGAAATGCAACAGAATTTTAACCTGAAACTTTGTTAAACAAAATTGTTAAAAACATAACTATATATATTTTGTTATCATCAGAACTAAGGCTAATGGCCTTTGGATCAACAATCTCCCACCTTTTGATGATGACAAAATACATGGAGTTATCACAAATAATTTGGGAAGAGACTTCAAGTGAAGCTTTCCTTAAACACATGCATATATCAAAATGTGACATATAAGTTAGATACATCAATTAATAAGATATATCAATCAAGCTTTATGCAACCCATCTATGCATACCAAGAATATAAAATTACAAGGTGTATGCATAAACGGTTTCCTCCAACCAACCAATAACCTCTAGCCTCCAAAATGAGTGGTAAAATGGTTCGTTTATGAAGGATACATAAGAATACAAACACACCACATACCACACATAGAAGATATGTATCAAATATCAACCATAAAAAGAGATATATAACTTCCCAAAGACAATTTTGATATCATAAAAGAAATTTGTCCATACAAAGGTTCATGCCAACCTCAAAACGAATTCCATACCACAAAATAAGAAATAAGTACTACAATATTAAAAACACATGTCCAAACACCAAATACTATATGTCCAAATAAAAAAGTACATAAATAAGACACGAAAATAAAAACTCCCAGATATCTCCACAAAATCTCTCTCCCCCTTTTTGTCATCAACAGAAAAGGGGTCACTCTTCCTGAAAGTCTGGATCTTCAGGAGGTGTTGGTGCCTCAGAAGGAGCTGGAGGAGATACCCAGGTGTCAAACGGAGGTCCTAATACAGGAAGGGGTTGCGTGTGGCCTCTCGAAAGTGGAATAGGCCAAGCGTTCCTACTGTAGGCCTCATCGACGCATGTCTGGAGATATCGAATAGATGATCAGATGTATTGTAGGTCGTTCTGAAGTCTGTGCTTAATCCTTTCAAAGTTTGCTGATATCTTCAGATTATACTCACGAAGCTGAGTAGAGAGGATTGTGTATGGATCAATGACAGCTGAGGAGGCTGAAGAGGATCCAGGGGCAGCAACAGGAATGATAAGAGGGGGCTGAGAAGCAGAAGCACGCTCCATAACACGCATCCTCTTTAGGAGAGTGTTGTTGATATCAATGACGATTTAATGGACCATTCAGCAGAAAGATCAAATTTCAATTGTTTAAGGAGTCAAGTAATGAGCATTCCAAATGGAAAGTGCCGGTTTTGAGATCAGTTGGTGCTCAGAAGCCATGTAATCGGTGATGAGCTTAGGAATATTAACTCTAATGGCTTTTAGAGGGCAATAGATCAAGAGGAGAGCAAAACCCTGAGTATGACTATATTCTCTTAATTTTGGCAGGAGATCATAGAACACTAGTTTAGCTAGGACCTGGGCGGTAAGCGTATAATACTGTACCTCCTCATTTTTAATTAAAGCAGGGTTATCATCATCGTGAAGCATGAGAGATGCGGTGAGGACAAATTCACTGTCAAGATATTCAAAATCATGTATATTAACATTATATATATCTACACCCTCACAGGAGAGATGTAGCTCTAAATCACCTAGTGGCGGGTGAATAGGTAATGGCTATAATAAGTGGCAAATAATGTGGAATTAAAAATTTACTTGCTAGCAACCTAGCAAATACCAACCACAACTTAAGAAATACTTACAAATAAGTAAATAATGTAAGAGAGCTAGTAATTAAAGAGAGATAGTAGAGTGAAAAAAGAAAGAGTAAGCAATCGCAAACATGATGATTTGTTTAGAGGTTCGAGTCACCGCTCTACGTCCCCACCTTCAACACTATGAAGGATTTTCATTATGACTGATCTCACTAGATCATCAACCGATTACAAGTTCTCACTAGAACTCAATGAACTCACAAGTATTCTCTCGCGGTGCCACAACACCAACACGGAGCTCACTAGCTCACTTGTGGTCGCAATCTCTACAACTTCTCAATAGAAGGAAATCAGTGATCTTTACTTGATCACAAATGGCTCACAAGTACAATCCTATAACTAAGATGAGGAGGTGAAACTTTTTGGGATTGTGTAGTGAAAATATCTTGAAGAGATGCAGAGGGAAGGCTCAAGCTAAAAATCAAGAATATGGAAATTTATCTCAAAATGAAATCTTTTAAGAAAAAGCTAAAACTTGTAAAAACTTGATTTAAACTTTAGAAATCTTGTTATTAAGTTTTTCTACAGTCCCACTATTTATAGGAGATGAAAACATAAGTTGAAAATCCAAAAGAGCCATTGAAAAAAGACCCAAAAAAAGACAAAATAGAATATAGCCGTTGCGAAATAATATAGAAGAAAAGTCATCCGTCGGTCAACTGACTGGTCGACCATCAACAGTCAGATTTTTGACTGTTGGGGATAGTGGTCGACTAATCGGTCGACCGTTGTTCCCAACCAGGGAGCTAAACTCTCTGTCGGTCGGCCAGGGCGGTCGACCGGACCTAACTGAGGGCAAAACTCTTGCAATCGGTCGACTGCCCGGTCGACCGAAGTGCACAAATGCACTTTAGTGCATATCATCGACCGCTAGGTCGACCGACAGAGCAATTTACCTCTGCCTTCGGTCGACCGGTCGGTCGACCGACAATGGGCCAAAAGCAATGCATTGAAATCTTTTTAAAATCATTCTTTTCTGACAAAATAACTTTTGATCTTTAAACACAAAATAGAGTTTTAAGGACTTGTAGAACCAGTGTGTGATCATGGATCAACACAAAACAAAGTTAGAACAATATTTTGTAAAAACATTTTTCTAAATCGAAAACCCGATTTTTTTTTTAAACTCATTTTTCTGAAACTTGATTTTAAAAACGATAAAGGGAATAATTATGAATTCCTTTTAAAAATACATAAGAGTATGAAATATATATGTGTGTGTGAGTGTGTGTGTGTGTGTGTGTGTGTGTGTGTGTGTGTGTGTGTGTGTGTGAATTCTAAATTCTATAAACCTATATCATCTTGGTTTTAACAAACGACTATAAATCCTATCTAAAATACAAAAAGTCAAAATACAAATCTTGATATACTCTTCTTTAGTATGCTTAATCCTTGAGTTCTTCTATATGCTTAGGCTCTGAGATCTATATCTTCTTGGCTTCCAAATGTATGATTCTTGTGATGGAGTTGAAATGTAACAAATAGTTAACTTGAAACTTTGTTAAACAAAATTGTTAGAAACATCATTACATATCATTTGTTATAATCAAAACTAGGGCTAATGGCCTTTGGGCCAACAATCCCCTCTTTTTGATGATGACAAAATACATGGAGTTATTACAAATAATTTGGGAAGAGACTTTAAGTGAAGCTCCCCCTAAACACATGCATATATCAAAATGTGACATACAAGTTAGATGCATCAATAAAAGCATATGAATGAGAAATATCAATAAAGCTTTATGCAATCCATCTATGCATACCAAGAATACTGAATTACAATGGTGTATGCACAAATGGTTTCTGCCAACCAGTAACCTTCAACCTCCAAAACAAGTGGTAGATGGTTGGTTTACAAAGGATACACAAAAAATATAAAACATACCACATAACACACACATGAGATATGTATCAAATTATCAATAGAAAAGAAAGAGATATATAACTTCCTAAAGACAATAGTGATATCATAAAATAAATTTGTCCATACAGAGGTTCAACCTCAGAACAAGATATGTACCACACAATAAGTACTGCAATGTAAAAACACATGTCCACCAAATACTACATGTCCACAAATAAAAAGTACACAAATAAAGATTCAAATAAAAACACCCAAGATAACTCCCTAGAATCTCTCTCCCCCTTTTCGTCATGAACAAAAGGGGTCAGTCTTCCTAAAAGTCGGGATCTTTAGGAGGAGCAGGTGTCTTGGAAGGAGCTGGAGGAGGTATCCAAGTATCAAACGGAGGACCCGATGTAGGAAGGGTCTGCGAGTGGCCTCTCAAAACTGAAACAAGCCAAGCGTTCCTACTGTAGGTCTCGTCAACACAAGTCTAGAGATAGTGAAAAAGCGCTGATGTACTGCAGGTCATTATCAACTCTTTACTCTATCCTTTGAAAATTTCCAGACATCTTCAGATAATGTTCCTGAAGCTAAGCAGAGAGAGCTGAGTATGGATCAAAAGAGGCTGAAGAGAATCCAGGGACAATAGCAGGAATGATAGAAGGGGGCTGAGGAGCAGGAACACGCTCCTTTGTACGCATCCTCTTTAGAAGAGTGTTGTTGATATCAACTGACGATTCGATGGACTGTTCAGTAGAGAGATCAAATTTTAGTTATTTAAGAAAGCGGGCAATAAGCATCCAAAATGGCAAGTGCCGATGTGGGATCTGGAGGTTCTCAGAAGCCATTGTTGACACTCAAAAAAGACAAGATTCCTGACTAGCCTAAACAAATACCTAGCTTGTTGATATTTACAAAAGACAAGTGGCAGACAAGCTGACGACCAGTTCTTCACCCATCTCAAAAGGGACAAATCAGTAACTTGGACTCTACTGATCCGGCGAAGCAGACAGTAAATAAAGAAACGCTCGTGAGAAGGCCCAAGCAGGTCCGGGGACACTAAGTTAGCTCAACACTTAGCCCCACATGAGCCCACAAGATGAGTCTCGCATGAGAAGCTAAAATTGCTTAGCATCACAGAGAGTCCCCTCGCGAACTTCGCTGCAAGAGGTGCTCAGTTAACTCCGCAGGCGGTTCACTTTGCCAAAATCCTATGCAGCCGCGCAGAAGGCCAATGGGTAGCTTCGCCACGAAAGTATCCAGCTCCGCTGAAGAGCTTTCTTTCTAACTTCACCAGACGCTTCCCCCAGCTCCGCTGCGAGCTCGACGAAGACTGCGGGTCTTTTATGGTCACCTTTTGAATCTCCAGATGAGATCAAACCTATTCAAGATCAAATCTAATCGAGATCAAATTGAGATCAAATTTGACAGTTGCTTGCCATAATCTCTTGACTCTCCTAAAACAAGTAAGAAGATCAGGGGAGATCTTTCAGTGATTTGGAAAGAATCAAAGCGGATCAGGAGATCAACATTACCTGTTGTTCCTAGCTTCGCAAAAGCTGATTCTAGCCTTGCGGCGAGGCTAATTTTCAGTTTTAAATAGATTAACTCAACCTATTTCCAGACTTTCAAGGGACAATTATACCCCTGCTCTCCCTATAAATAGCCCACCAAGGGCATACGAAGACAGGGAGGCTGAAACAGAGAGAAAAAAGAGGAGAGATGGCTAAAAACAGAGACCTATTCTCTTGCTTCTAAGAATTCAGAGAATTACTCTAATCGGGGTGCTAATACCCTAAGATATTCCTCCCTTTCAAGGAATCTCCGAAATCAGGAGAAAAGGAATTCCCAAGCGGAGGCAGTTTGAGAAGTAACAAGAGGGTTCTACTAACCATCTGTTCTCCGATTCTCCGAACCAAGTGAGAAGGGAATCCCATCAGGCAGCAATCCAATTGTCTGATCGATCGCATCGTCAAAGAGATAAAGTGATCATGCGCTGATCAGATTCCTACCGGCACACTTTCCCAAAATCTCAGAGGAGATATACCCGTAATCTTCTTCTTGTAAAGAATTACTTGTAATTTAGCTCCTCGACCCTTTTTTTTGTAAGTTTTCCCTTTTGCAAAATCTATGGAAAACAAGATGGTGACTCTGCTGGGGATTGCATTCTCCATGCTGAGAATCAAGTGTCGCAATGTGACGAACAGACCTTCGGGTCTACTGCTGAGTACAAGGAAGTCGGTGCAGCCAGAACCCCTCTAGCTAATTCTTCGAAGCAAGTCTCTGTCAAGACAGATAAGGCTTCCAGCGAGCCTACCACAGTCCTCTGGTGCAACAAGGAAGCAGACCCGCAATGCAAGGGTCAGAATTTTGAGCCTGTCACCTTTGAAAACCTAGTCATTCATTTCGACCAAGGAAAATTCGAAGAACTCCTCTCTGGGGGTGGTCTAATGCTCCATGCATGAAAGCATAAAAAGGTCTGAATGGCCAAGGTTCGGAGTAGAAACCGGAAGCAGAATCCTTCCAACTCCTCTCAGCCTCGCGTGTGGCTAACCAGGTTCCCTGCGAACCTAAGCAGATGTGGAGGCCAAAACAGAAAGCTTTATATGAAGCTTCAGGTGTAGCTACGCCACAGGCTCGCCTATCATGCGAAGACAAAGGCAAAAGGCCTACTTCTTCGCTGAGGCCATTAGCCGCGAGGCTAGAACAGGAGACTATGCCCTCGCCTAATCCAGGAGCAGTGACTCCTCGCACCAACCTCATTCTTTCGAGCAAAGTTGCTGATGACAGGGCAAACACAACGCCAATACCTCAGGTTACGCGCGGAGTTCCCAGCCGCCAGACAGGAACTAAAGCACCTAGCAGTGCTAATCTCCTTCACAGCAAAGAAGTAAACAAAGCACCACAGCGTGCTTCACTCCCCAGTTCATCAAGCACTAAGCTCGCCCTTTGCAGCGGAGCTAAGGAATCGTCCCTAAGTGTTGACAGCGGTGCTTATGCAACTTCAGCACCCAAGGATATTCCCAAAATTCTTAGCCGCGAAGCAAGAGCTAAAACACAATTTAGTGCTAATTACCTCTGTAGTATGAAAAAAGCAAGACATCGTCCTATCCGCGATCCAACAAAGCCTCTGTGCTAAATCGCTTAAGCTCGGCTGGGTCTGACTTGCGAGAAATCTTGACAAACAAACGGAAGTCAGAATCTTTCCCGACTTCTCCCTTCTGTTGTCAACAAGTAGGATGTCAGTTGTTGATAGTTCACTCATTCCATTGCCGGCTAGGACCAATCCCCGCCACTCCTCTAGACTGACGATCAGTTTTTGATCAACTATCGGAACAAGCTCCTGTGAAGCATGCAAAATGAGCATATCGTAAAATCTATCCTCTGCATCTGTTAATATAATCGGAAGGGGATGAGAACAGTGTAAGAACAGACGAGCATCGCATACTGCTCCCTCCAGTTCTTCAGATCCGAATTATAGTCTGGGCCGTGGCGAAGTCTTGGTACACAAAGAAGGTGTCTTCTGAAACACCAGATCTAGGGTCGCAATACCCTACAGTTATGAGCAACCATCCTCCTCAACTACAGTAACCTCACCAGAATCAATGAGGAGATTATTCCAATGGTCTGATGAGGAGGACGAAGACAGCGGGTATGCCTCCCCGGTAACAGTTAGCTCAATACAAACAGATAGGGTGTCGGTAAACATGGCTGATAACGCTAATGATGACCTCTGATCATAGTTGGAGGCTCAGGAACAGACTTCCAAAGCCCTGCAAGAAGCCTTGGACAACATTCAACATATGCTCCCCCAACTCCTCACCAACCGGAATAACAACGATACCGGGAGTAACCATGATGATGAAGAACATCATAGCCATGAACAATCGAAGACTGAGAAGTCAAAGGAAAGTTCTTCCATAGACGCTGAAGTTCTTAAAGGCATCCAAGCTCAGATTGCATCCCTAGACTAGAGGGATGAACTAAAGAAAGTAGGGACAGTCCATCCTTACCCTCTGGAATGGGATTCAATACCATACCCACCTAAGTTCAAGCCACTAACATTACATACGTATGATGGAAAAACCTCACTAAATCAGCACATCTACTACTTTCGTTCTCAGACCGGTAACATTATAGATAATGATGCTATCATGGCCAGACTGTTCATCGGCACCTTAAAGGGGGTAGCATTTGACTGGTTCCAAAGTCTCCCTCCGGGCTCTGTCAATTCCTGGATTGACTTGAAAACTCGATTTCTTTCTCGTTTCTATGAGGATGATATCAAGGTAACCATGGATAAACTTCTCTCTACCGTATAGAAGAAAGGCGAATCTGTCCGTAACTACATTGAGCGGTTCAGAAACTTGTCTCTAATGTGCCCAGCAGAGATGCCATTACCCATGCTCTTACAAACGTGCAGGCATAACTTCTTGGACAAAGTAAAATTCGTATGGGAGCTGTCAAAGCCCATACCTGAAAAGAACTGGTCGAACAAGCTGAAATAGCCGAAAAGTCGGCTAAGAAGTTCGAGCCATCCACCCCAAAAGACAAATGGGGTACGAATAATAAAGGACGCAGCGACATGGCACAATCTTCTCAAGCCAAAGAAAAAGAGACTATGTCCGTTGAATTGTCAGGGGACGTTCAGTCGAAGGCCAAGAAAAGCAGCTTCAATAATCAGGAGTCTAAGTTTCCTCCGAAATAGTACTCCTTCAAAGATGAACAGGTGATCACAATATTCCATTTACTCTACAAAGGGAATAAATTGAAGCTACCGGATGCTCGGCGTTCTAATGAAGTGGAACGCACGAACGATCCCAACTATTGCCTCTTCCATAGGATGGTTCATCACCTTACTGATAAGTGCTTTGTCCTCAAGGACAGAATTCAAGCTCTAGTCGATGCTAGAGTTCTGACTCTGAAATCAGAACAAAAGAAAGTCACTGTAAACATGGTGACTCTCGAGTTCGACAAAACCCCAAAAGTCACAGTTCCTGACGGGACCTTTCCAATCCCTGCACCAAGGCTGGAAGTAAAGATCGTTCAGCTAAAACTCAAGAGAATAAGGGTCTTGTTCTCTTGACACTGGAGATAGGGAAAATCATGTGGATACACCCAGACCTTGTCCAAGATGAACAATGGGATTCGAGTAAATTCAAGCCGAAAGGCATATCTTGCAATGTTGTCTCCATCCTGCTGGATGATGGCAATCTCACATCAGCTTCTCTCAGCGATTCCGAAGGGCAAAAGCATGCTTGCACGACTCAGGCTGATATACCTCAGCCAACAGGTACTCAATCCGAAAAATTATACTTAAAACAGTATGAGAAAGCTACTGACGAGACACAATAGTAGACGACGCCAGTACAAATATCCACACCGGCTCTGCTCCCGACGGTGGGAAAGAGAAGCAGAAAGAAATCCGGTTCGACCATGTCCTGAAGAAGCCTTCAGGCTCAGGGCTTAACATGCCCTTCCATTTGACATATTGGCCCAGCTGGCTAATATCCCAGCTCGTATTACCATACACGAGTTCCTTCGTCTCTCGAAAGAGACAAGAGAAGCACTCAGAGATGCACTAGTTAATTCAGAATCATTCCTGACGTATATGCCAGAAATCCCTAAAGATGACGCTCTGTCTTCTTGCTCCGAATGTCATCATGTGCAATCAAAGGTACCTGCTATTATCTTCATAGCGGAGGATATGCTTCTCAAGAATAACAAACACGATCGACCTTTATACTGCACCGGGTGCATCGGTTCAACATGCATTGAAAGGGTACAGGTTGACTCGGGGTCTGCACTCAATATCATCTCCAAAAGGCTCCTCTACTTCCTCCGCATACCACTATATAGGTTGTCTGTAACCACTACAACAATAAACAATTTTAATGCAGGGAGTAGTCATCCGCTTGAAAAAATTCGATTCCGTTACCGAATAGGGAGCCTGAAGTCAGAAGTGACGTGCTATGTTATTGACGCTGATACGTCATACAACTTGTTACTAGGACGACCATGGATCCACGTCAACTGGATTGTTCCCTCTACTCTGCATCAATGCTTCAAATATGTTAAAGATGATGCAACAGTATGAACTATCTTCGCTGAGAAGCAACCATTCAAAGGGGTGGAGAATTACTTTACTGACGCTCCCCTGTATCAAGAGATCAGTGAAACATCAAAAGAATCATTACCTGACGATGATGATAGTGAAAATGAAGCGGATTTAGAGTCTGAAGTAGACATGCCAGCCATTCTGATCGGTGAACCGATTATAGCATGTCTTAATAATCCCAAATGTAACACTCCTTCCGAAGATGAGAGCGAATGGGTAATTAATGATAATATTTCCTTTGATTATCCTGTGAGTGTTGGATTGTTTGAATCTGTTACGGATAGCTCCCTGAACATATCTTTACATAAACCAAGTGCATCCGGTACACCCGTCGAATCTATAGAAGGGGCCATTTTAGTGATCCCTCCATCCAAACAAGGTCAGTTACCAATAGTATTTGGTAAAGCCCAACTGATAAGGTCTGTAGCCGTGGATTCAAGTCCAGACTCAATCGCCCACAAATTTTCCATTATGCGCGACCAGCGCACCGTATGATGAGAAAAATAGGATACAACCCGAAGCATGGGAAGGGCCTGAATTTTGAAAAAGGAAGACGTGGTTTTCTGCGCAACTTCGTGCCAAGAGGAAGACCGACAAACTACTATGATAACACATGTAGGGGGTTGGGATATATTACACCTACACCACCAGCAACCTTTCTGTCCATGGATGACAAACCGATCCCATCACACTCTGTCTCTTCCTCTGAGTGGGACTCATATATCAGTGTGGGAACGATGTTCGAGAATCTCACCGTTAATATGACTTCAAGCAGTCAATTAGAGCCAGTGGAAGCTACTAATGAGGAATCATGGGCTCAGCAATTGGATCTCCAGTGAGAAAAAGCGATTCGAACAGCGTGAACCACCTACTGAAGACAAGGTAATCCAGGTTAACTTGGGTAGCCAAGATCACCCTAAACCCATCTTTATAAGTGAAAGCTTATCACTTATGGAAAAAGAAGAATTCATAGTACTCGTAAAGGAGTATATAGATGTCTTTGCATGGAACTACAAAGACATGCCCGAACTTGATCCACAAGTAGCCATGCATCGTCTGAACATCAGACCTAATGCCAAGCCAATCAAGCAGCAGCAACGCCGATTTCGTACAAACATTATGGAGGCTATTGAGTCAAAGTTCATAAGCTCATTGCATGCGGCTTCATACGGGAGGAACAACATCCAGATTGGGTTGCTAATATCGTTCCTATACTAAAAAAGAATGGGAAGATACGGATCTGCATCGACTATCGTGATCTCAATACAGCCTGTCCTAAAGACGAATTCTCACTTCTCATCACCGATGTCATGATTGACAATACTTGTGGATTCGATAGGATGTCTTTCATGAACAGCTTTTCAGGGTACAATCAAATTAAGATTTATCCTGAGGACGAGAAGCATACTTCGTTCCGAACGCCATTGGGGGTACACTGCTATACTGTGATGCCCTTTGGGTTAAAGAATGCGGGAGCAACTTATCAGCGGGCAATGAGTATGATTTTCCATGTTCACCTCTGAAAAATGATAGAATGTTATGTCGACGATATTGCTATCAAAAGTCGCGATAAGAATGACCATCTTTGTGACTTGAGAATGATGTTCGACATAATGCGGGCTCATCAACTGAAAATGAATCTGACAAAATCCTTCTGAGGGGTTTCGAGTGGCAAGTTCCTTGGATTTATTGTTACATCAAAAGGAGTTCATCTTGACCCGGATAAAGTCAAAGCCATTCAGAACATGCATCCACTTAAGAATCTCAAAGAACTTAGAGGCCTGCAAGGTAGACTGGCTTCTATCAGAAGATTCATCGCAAATCTCTCGGGCCGCTGTCAATCGTTAACCCGACTCATGAAAAAGGGTGTTCGTTTCGTATGGGGTCAAGCTTGTCAAGATGCTTAAGAAGATATCAAAAGTTATCTCACAAAACCTCCAGTCTTAGTAGCTCTCACATCAGGAAAGCCGTTCCTGCTTTATGTGAAAGCTATGGACCATTCTCTTGGTGCTCTGCTTGCCCAAAAAGACGATAATGGTCACAAACAAGCTATTTATTATTGAGCAGGACTTTGATAGGGGCGGAGTCTCGCTATAATCCTACTGAGAAGGAATGCTTAGCTCTTGTCTTTGCCGTTCAGAAGACACGACATTATTTGGTCGATAAAATCATACATGTCATTTCCAGAGTGAACCCTTTTGCGTCTTCTCATGACGAAACCAGGATCATTAAATTCAAGATTAGCTAAGTGGGTGCTTCTTTTGTCTCAATACGACATGCTCTTTATCCCTCAGAAGGCGGTTAAAGGCCAGGCACTTGCAGAGTTCTTGGCTGCTCATCTGGTTCTGAAAAGCTGAAAACTTCATAAAGACATTCCAGATGAAGTCTTTGAATCTAATATAACTTCAGAAGATGAAGTATGGTAGATGCTCTTTGATAGAGCATCGCAAATAGGTCCTAAAGGCAAGATTATTGTCGGTGTGGGGGCTATTTTTATCTCACCAGAAAATCATGTCCTTCCTAGAGCATTTTCTTTGACAGAATCATGCTCTAACAATGTGGCAGAATACAATGCTCTACTCATTGGTCTTCAGCTCGCCCACGAAATGGGGGTACGCTACCTTGAAGCTTACAGAGATTCACGACTAGTTGTCAATTAGGTTAAAGGCGAATACGAGGTCCGTCACGAAGACTTGGTGTCTTACCATCACGCAGTCATTGAAATGGCTAATCTATTTGATGGCTTTTACATCGATCACGTTTCACGATCCTAGAACACTAGGGCTGATGCTCTGGCTGCATTAGCAGCAACGTTACCCTTGCCAGTCGACACCAGATATCACCTTACAGTGGCGACTCGACACCTTGTCTGCTCTAAACATATGTTAAGAACCAGAGAGGTCTATAATATCTCGACGGATCTTGAGCCAAGAGATTGGCGATTTCCCTTCATCGACTATGCTTTACATGGTCTGCTGCCGGACAACCCCAAAGAAGTGGCATCTATCAGACGAAGGTCTCTTCGTTTTTACTATGATCCAACTCTGAAGACACTTTACCGTCGTTCAAACGACGGTGTTCTCCTCCGTTGCCTTTCTAATTCAGATGCACATGAAGTACTCAAAGAAGCGCACGATGGCATATGCGGAGCTCATCAGCCAGGTCAAAAACTTAAAGATCAATTGCACAGGCTTGGATATTATTGGCCAACTATGATAGCCGATGTTATCCAATATGCATGAAGGTGTAAAGCATACCAAATCCATGCAAATTTCATACATTAGCTTTCAGAGTTGCTCCATCCAACTGTTACTTCATGGCCATTTGAAGCATGGAGAATCAATATCGTAGGGCCAATCAGCCCTTCTTCGACAAAAGGAAACCGGTTTATCCTAGCGATAACCGATTACTTTTCAAAGTGGGTAGAAACTATACCACTGGTTGAAGTTAAAACTTCTAACGTGGTAATTTCATCAAACGCCATGTCATCCATCAATTTGGTGTCCCTAGGCGGATGATAGGTAGTAAAAATTGCATATTTATCACTACATTTACTATCATGTTTCCCATTTATTCTTTTAATTATGCACTAAAATTTTATTATTTAATGTGTGCAGGCCTTGGGTAATTAAAAAATAATGAAATAAAAGCCTGAATGAAGCCCAGAAGCCCAAAAAGCCCATGTGCAAGCCCATGTGTAAAAATTGTAGTAATTTAGAATTTCTTATTATCTAACCTAATCTAAACTTAGATTTTTAAATTCTGTATTTAAAATCTAAGGGAGGAAAAGGAAGGATAAGAAAGAACTCCTAATTGCTAAAAGAAGAGGAAAGGGATGGACTTCTACTCAACCCTAATTGCTTACAGAAAAAGGCTAAAGATAAAAGGAGAAGAGTGCAAAGATAAAAATTCAAAAAATTCGGATTCAGACTGTACACATTTTAGTATTCAGATCATAACTTTTGCTATATATATGCAAATCTGATGATTCAAGATGATCCAGAAAGAAGATTTGAAGACCTATAACTCTTATGTTGATCAAACGTTCCAATTCAATCAGCAGATAAGCCATATACGGTGATCAACATGATAACAAGTTGCAGGACAGATTTGAACTTCTATGGATAAGTTAAAACAAGTTTGGAGATAAAAGAAGAATTCAAATTCAGAAATATTTTGCTTCTCTTATCTTTATAAGCTTCTTATCCTCTGGTTTTCTCCTAAACCTCTGCATAGCAACAGAGGAAGGTGAGATCTCAAAAGTAGACAGTCAAGTACAAAAACTAATTTAGGGTTTTTCTTAGGCTAGTTTGTAGATTGTAACTTAGGTTTTTTTTTTTTCTTATTTGTAATTTTTATTTTTTCTTTATGTAACTGAGAGGAGAGGATACTTTCATGGAGGAAGGAGATCAAGCTTGTACTGAGGTGACATCGGTGTAAGTCTTTTCTTCCATTGTTAATTGAATCAACTCAAAGTTTTTTTTTGTTTTTCTTTTCTTGCTTTATTTTTGTTTCCCTCTGATGTCTTGCAATCCAAGAGAATCTGATCGCTTCGAGACTGCTTAGCCGTTGAAGTGCCCTTGATGGCCTATGGTGATGAACAAACCTTCTCTTGCTAGTATAGTTTGTCTTTTGTTTTTGTAAGTAGATCAAGAAGGGGGAAGATCCTATACGCCATGCTTGAATGCCTTCAAAGACAAGGTAAGTCGTTGCAACAGATCAAAGGTAAGCAGGTTGAAGAGGTAAGTATATTAATTTTTAATTTTTAGTTTTCTTTCTTTTAATTCTTTAGTTTAGATCACCAACATCTTCATCACTCTTTTCAATTTCTTGTATATAATCTATTTTCCATCTTCTTAATCTACCATCTTCTTCCTAATTCAAACACTTTAGAGAACTTACTAAACAAGCTTCCATCGCTAGTCCCTCCCTGTGGATCACGACCCGCATAACCACTTGCTATAGCGGTAGAATTGAGCACCTTGCACAACCTTTTCTTAAAATCTAAAATTTTGTATTCTTGTGTGCAGGAAAACCTCAATCAAAATTTTGGCGCCGTTGCCGGGGAGGGACAGTAAGTTATTCTCTAAAAAAAAAAAACTAATTATTGATTTATTTATTATTTTTGTTTGCAGGTTCTGAGAACAGGAAACTAACAGCAGCAAAGGACATATAACAACTCTGTGCCTCTGCCCTCGAAGGCAGAGCAGCAGAGCCTACTACAGAACCGCGTTTGCGCGGCAATAGCCACGTTTCCGCGGCCTGAGTAGTGAACTACTTATTGTGTTTTCTATAGATTGCTGAAAATTTAAAGTTAGACTTGCTGTTCTGTTAAGTT
Source organism: Agave tequilana (assembly GCA_038442645.1). Taxonomy (NCBI): domain Eukaryota; kingdom Viridiplantae; phylum Streptophyta; class Magnoliopsida; order Asparagales; family Asparagaceae; genus Agave; species Agave tequilana. Next base: position 115,707 of record JAVJIF010032012.1, read on the forward strand.
TTCTCTGTAATCACCCTGCACACTGCTAATTAACTAACAGTAACTTATTTGTTGAAAAAAAAAAAAAAATAGACTCTTGCATCTTAGGCACGTGTTTATTTAATTTTTTTTGAAGAGTGCTGGAGACAAGGTACGTTCGCATTGCATATAGACTAGGAAGCACCCTTGGCAGATTTACTGCTTTTGTGTGAATATTGTCATTGCTTTACACGTGCACTAAATTGACTTAAGGGCTTGTCCTATAAATAAGATAAGGTGGGGATTTCATCACCCTTCCTTGACCCACAAACAATCTCCTCACTCACTAACCCAAGCCTAACTAAAATTGAGTAGACGTTGGCCCTAGAGACATCTCGGACTCAATTAGGAGATTATCCTAAGGGGGAACGGTGTTGGAAATTGACTCCTGCCAAATCAGTGTCTAGGAAGGTGATTGAGGGCCGAAAGCCCGAAGATTGGTCCTTATTTAATTAAGGAACGTCTTTGACGGAAAACCTCCCACCAATCTTGCCCTGACCTGGCTGATTAACTTGTGATCTAAGTCTGCACCCTACCTCCCGTGGACAGTCTAACCAATTAGGAGTCGTCTAGGTCATAGGTCTACCCTAACTTAGGTTAGAATTTTTTTTCTTTTTTGTTTGCTTATTTGTTTGTTTTCTTTTTCTTTGTTTGTGTTTGTGTGATATGGCATATAACAACAATTTTTCCAATTTAATCCATATTACACACCAACCTCTTTTTTGGATATTACCAACCTGGCATATCATAACTTTAACTAACCTAGTGTGCCAGATTGGTCTTATCCGAATCATTACATGCCCCAGTCCCAATACTATGAACAAGATTGGAATAATCATCACTACTCTTCACAGAGTCAATGGGGATTCAACACCCCTGAGCCATATGGTCAACCACCTGTTCAACCATTATCTTCATATACGTCTTTTCCCACATCACCAATGTTTCAGTCCTCCAATGATCCACTCGATGGGTTAGAAGAAAAAGTGGATCGTTTGCAAGATATAATGAATGATCAAATTTTTAGACTTTCAAACATTCTTGAACTAACCAACCAAGTTGATAGGAACCAAGAATCATTCTGTCTAGAAGACCTTAATCAAAATTCAATTTCATCACATCAATATGAACTTGATCAATCCCAATCCTTGGACAAATTGGCTAGTTTTAATTTCAATGAGATTGAATTAGATTGTGAATGTGATCCCGATCCCCAACTTTGCGATTCAGTTTCCATCTCCGAATCTATATTGACTCCGGTATTCTTACCCAATTTGGACCAATTTTCTGAGCCAACTTTTATTCCCGTACCCATAGATCATGAAATTGAATCACCCATTTTTGATGATCATCATATTGAACTTGACCAATTTCATACTTTTGAAAGTCCCATTGACAAATTAACAAGTTCTCATTTTTATGAGATTGAACCCAATGAGATATGTGACCTTGATTCTCAAATTTATTGTGATCGAGTTCAAATTCCCGAATCAATATTGACTCCTGTTCTGTTACCTGATTTAGGTAATATTTTAGAGTCAGTTTTGATTCCCACACCTGTCATTCTTGAACTTGAATCACCAATAGTAAGTCACATTCCATTGTGGGAAAATGATTGTGGACTTGAGTTTCAACTTCTTGATTTGGACCCACTTCTTGAACCTAGCTCGACTCCTGAACCTTTACTTGACTTAAGTCACCTTCCTGAGTCGGTATTAGTTGCTGAACCTATCATTCTTGAGTCCAAGTCAACCATTCTACCAAGTCACATTCTTTTGTTGGACATAGGTATAGACCATGACTCTGTGATGATTTTTCAGGACTGGTCATGTAAAGGAAGTAAGTTTCACGAGAGGATCTTCCATGATCCTATTCATACCGGGGACTCTAAACATGTAAATAGAAAAGAGGTCAATAAAGGTAGGTCCCGTGAACTACTATATTATCTTGATTGGGTAGCAACGCTTGGCCCAATCAGACCACCACCGGAACCACCACCTTGAGGTAACATCTGCCTTCCCTTTCTTCTTTTTCATGCATACATGCATACATTCATACATTGAGGACAATGCATGAGATAAGTGTGGGGGAGGCTTTACTAACATACTAACATAGGTAGAAACTAACAAAATTTTCAAAAAAAAAAAAAAAAAGAGGTCAATATTTTGACTTATCTTTTGAAAAAAATCTAAGTTAGTCTTAAGAATTAGGAAAATCATGATTAGGATTTCTAAAAACTTGGTCAAAATAAATAAATTGTTGAATTTTTAGGTATAGGAGGAAAATTGAATAAGAAATTAGTCTTGATTTTTACCTTAATGAAATGTGCATACCTAATACATTTACATATCTAGGATTCTAAGACAAAGACTCTTGTGCCCTATAAAAAAATAATACTAAAAAAATTGAAAATAATAATAATAATAATTCAATGATTAAGCTGGATATATGTGCCTCAAGAAGCATCAGTATTCACGCCTAAAGGTGATTTTATAAATAAAGTCCTTAGTTTTGTGGCCTAGTTCACTCGAATCCTTAAGTCTGTGGGGTGTTTTCTCACCCGGTGCCCTAAAGCCGACCAGTTCGGGAGCCACCGACTTTAAGTTCGCTACATGGGTGGATTAGAAAGCCTAAGGAAACTAAGAAAAATTATTTATATATGTATTAACACATCTAATAATCAATTAGTTAGGTATGAGGGCCTCAAGAAGCCTTCATGCTTACACGAAAGAAAATTAGATGAGTTATCATATTAAAAAAAAGGAGAAAAAGAAAAAAAATATAATAATAATAATAAAGAGGCATGAGAGTCCAAGTTAAGAAATTCCTAGTAAAGATTCACAAGGATGCATATGACTTTTGGTAACGAAAAAGACTATACAAAAATTCAATTTTGATCCTTACCTAAAATGGATAACAATTTACTATATAAAGACTAAGTTTAAGAATGAATAAAAATGATAATCCTAAAAACTTATAGATTACTTAGTTTCTTCAAACATATTTCAAATATTTTCCTTTTATGGATTTTGTGGGTGTAATCCGCTGAAAACCCTCACGAGACAACACTCGTCCTCTAGGGTAACCTAGAGGTTTAACGGCTTGTCGCACATGCTAAGTGCAACCGTGATGCCTACGAAAGTGAGTTAGGATAGATTAGTTTTTCTTTTCTTATTCTTTTGATTTTTACTCGAGGACAAGCAAAAAGATAAGTGTGGGGGTGTGATAGGTAGTAAAAATTGCATATTTATCACTACATTTACTATCATGTTTCCCATTTATTCTTTTAATTATGCACTATTACTAAAGTTTTATTATTTAATGTGTGCAGGCCTTGGGTAATTAAAAAATAAAGAAATAAAAGCCTGAATAAAGCCTAGAAGCCCAAAAAGCCCATGTGCAAGCCCATGTGCAAAAATTGTAGTAATTTAGAAGTTTCTTATTATCTAACCTAATCTAAACTTAGATTTTTAAATTCTTTATTTAAAATCTAAGGGAGGAAAAGGAAGGATAAGAAAGAACTCCTAATTGCTAAAAGAAGAGAAAAGGGATGGACTTCTACTCAACCCTAATTTCTTGCCGAAAAAGGCTAAAGATAAAAGGAGAAGAGTGCAAAGATAAAAATTCAAAAATTCGGATTCAGACTGTACACATTTTAGTATTAAGATCATAATTTTGCTACAGATATGAAAATCTGATGATTCAAGATGTTCCAGAAAGAAGATTTGAAGACCTACAACGCTTATGTTGATCAAACGTTCCAATTCAGTCAGCAGATAAGCCATATTCAGCGATCAACATGATAACAAGTTGCAGGACAAATTTGAACTTCTATGGATAAGTCAAAACAAGTTTGGAGATAAAAGAAGAATTCAAATTCAGAGATATTTTGCTCCTCTTATCTTCATACGCTTCTTATCCTCTGGCTTTCTCCTATAAATACCTCTGCATAGCAACAGAGGAAGGTGAGATCTCAAAAGTAGACAGTCAAGTACAGAAACTAATTTAGGGTTTTTCTTAGGCTAGTTTGTAGATTGTAACTTAGGTTTTTATTTTTCTTTTTTGTAATTTTTATTTTTTTCTTTATGTAACAGAGAGGAGATGATACTTTCATGGAGGAAGGAGATCAAGCTTGTACCGAGGTGACATCGGTGTAAGTCTTTTCTTCCATTGTTAATTGAATCAACTTAAAGTTTGTTTTTATTTTTCTATTCTTGTTTTTTTTTTGTTTCCCTTTGATGTCTTGCAATCCAAGAGAATCTGATCGCTTCGAGACTGCTTAGCCGTTAAAGTGCCCTTGATGGCCTATGGTGATGAACAAACCTTCTCTTGCTAGTATAGTTTGTCTTTTGTTTTTGTAAGTAGATCAAGAAGGGGGAAGATCCTATACGCCATGCTTGAATGCCTTCAAAGACAAGGTAAGTCGTTGCAACAGATCAAAGGTAAGCAGGTCGAAGAGGTAAGTATGTTAATTTTTAATTTTTAGTTTTCTTTCTTTAATTCTTTAGTTTAGATCACCAACATCTTCATCACTCTTTTCAATTTCTTGTATATAATCTATTTTCCATCTTCTTAATCTACGATCTTCTTCCTAATTCAAACACTTTAGAGAACTTACTAAACAAGCTTCCATCGCTAGTCCCTCCCTATGGATCACGACCCGCATAGCCACTTGCTATAGCGGTAGAATTGAGCACCTTGCACAGCCTTTTCTTAAAATCTAAAATTTTGTATTCTTGTGTGCAGGAAAACCTCAATCAGCGGATAATGGTCCCCAGTTCATAAGCCAGGTATTCTATTGATTCTGTGATAATTACCGAATTCAGAATGTGGCTTCAACTGCCTATAATCCTGCCGCTAATGGCTTGGCGGAAGCTAACAACAAGACAATCATTAAGCTACTAAAAAATTTCATTTTATCAAATAAGCGAGACTGGAATGAGAAGCTTAGTGAATGTCTTTAGGCCTACCGAACTACAGCTCGGACCTCCACAGACAATACACCGTTTTCTCTGGTATACGGGTGCGAAGCAGTCATACCGTTAGAAATTCAGATGCCGTCTTTACGAGTTGCTTTGATGACTAAGATGACAACAGAGAATAATGATCGATTGCGACTCCAGGAGCTCGAAGCCCTTGATGAGAAGCGGTTACAAGCTTAGCAACACATTGAGTTGTATCAAGCCCGAATCTTAAGAGCCTTCAGTAAGAAGGTCAAGTAAAGAGTCTTCCAAAAAGGAGATTTGGTTTTAGCCGTCAGACGACTGATGATCATGACACACAAAATCAAAGGCAAATTTCAGCCAAAATGGAAAGGACCATTTGTAATAGAAACAGTCTATTCAAATAGGGCATATCGCCTTATGACTTCAGATGGTGATTCACTCATGATGCCAATCAATAACAAGTTCTTAAAGAAGTATTATCCTTGATAGAATCCTTCTCATGATCAAGTTAACATTACACCTCTGATCAAGACCTTCAAACCAAGATATGCAGAAGGAGCACTCCTCTTTTTCTCTAAACGAGATCATATGACCATAAGCCACTATCGAGTTGATCGTACACTGGTTGTCTCGAAGAAGAATCAAGGTTACAAATATAGTAATCAAATAATCCAACACCTCCGACGGTCAAGGATAGAGGAAAATATTGGCCATTAAGCCCAACATAAGTTCTCGACAACTCATCATGCTGAGGGAAATAGCATGGCTAGCCCGACTCGAACAGTAGTTGGTAAAGGCATATCGAACCCGTTGATGGCTGAGGATTTGCTAAAAATCCTAAGGGACATGTTCCTATTTGATTCCATCTCCAAGATCACTTACCAATTCTCATCCATAGAATGGTAAGACCACATATAAAGGTATTCACATCCCTTACAAAATGATAAGTCTAACCTATCATGTTAACACTAAACCTCTGGTAGCAAGACTATAATCTACTCTCTAACGGATAATGCCAATATCTCCAGTGAATAAACACTGCTTGTAATTCTTTTCAACAGAATGACAGGTTCACTCAAATTACTGTTACGCTCAAGTACCTCTAATAGTAAGTGAATCCTTGTCAAGTTAACATCACACCTCTGACAAATTGCTTTACAAATCCCCACGGAGTTCTTTTTGTCACGTTAATGATCACCTCTGACATGTAATCTCTTATGGGATTCATTTCCTATCTCCCCAGCGGGTTTCTAATAATCAGTCCTCAGTGGACTTTTCTTGTTGTCACGTTAACAATATACCTCTGACAATTTCTTCCAAATAACATCCGAAGGAGATATCAAAATCCCCATGGAGTTCATAATTAAATCCTATTCCTTTGTTATTATGTCCAGTTCGTCACCTCTGAATGACAAATTTTGAGCTGGTGTCTTCTCAATTGGTTATGTCCCTGCGACCTCTGAACTGACAGATAGCCAAGTCTCACCTTTCAGTCCAGTAAGGACTATCCTTTGTCATCATGTTCAGTTCGTCACCTCTGAATGACAAAATTTTGAGCTTGGTGGCTTCTCAATCGGTTACGTCCCTGCGATCTCTGAACCGACAGATAGCCAGGTCTCACCTTTCAGTCCAGTAGGGACTATTCTTTTGTCATCATGTCCAGTTCGTCACCTTTGAATGACAAAATTTTGAGCTTGGTGGCTTCTCAATCGGTTACGTCCCTACGACCTCTGAACCGACAGATAGCCAAGTCTCATCTTCCAGTCCAGTAGGGACTATTTTTTTGTCATCATGTCCAGTTCGTCACCTCTGAATGATAAATTTTGAGCTTAGTGGCTTCTCAATCGGTTACGTCCCTGCGACATCTGAACCGACAGATAGTCAAGTATTACCTTTCAGTCCAGTAGGGACTATTCCTTTGTCATCATGTCCAGTTCGTCACATCTGAATGACAAAATTTTGAGCTTGGTGGTTTCTCAATCGGTTACGTCTCTGCGACCTCTGAATCGACAGATAGCCAAGTCTTACCTTTCAGTCCAGTAGGGACTATTCTTTTGTCTTCAAGTCCAGTTCGTCACCTCTAAATGACAAAATTTTGAGCTTGTGGCTTCTCAATCGATTACGTCCCTGCGACCTCTGAACCGACAGATATCCAAGTCTCATCTTTCAGTCTAGTAAGGACTATTCCTTTGTCATCATGTCCAGTTCGTCACCTCTGAATGACAAATTTCGAGCTTGGTGGCTTCTCAATCGGTTACGGCCCTGCGACCTCTGAACCGACAGATAGCCAAGTCTCACCTTTTAGTCCAGTAAGGACTATTTATTTTAATGTGTGACTAACACAGTTTATCGCTACTGATTAGATTAGTTATACCGTTATTCCGCTTCCTTTTGAGGATTGTAACAACAACTTAAAAATAAGGATTGAAAATTCAGAAAAATAAAACAAGTGAGAAATACAACAGAGGAATCAAATAAATTACTTTTTATTGATTTCAAAAGAGGGATACATTAATGCTCGGATTACAAGCTACGAGGGCGCTTCGTAGGACTTAATCCATTCTTCAAGAATAGCCAGCCTATCTTCCTCTCCTCAGTAGCCCTAATAAATGTCTACGACCTCAATTCAGCCTCATTAAAGCTCGCCGTTTGGGATAAGCGAGCCTCAATTTCAACCAAAGTTGCCCTCTGTGCCAGCTCCTGCTGCAGGACTTCATCATTCTGAGCATTGAGCTGCTCTAGCCGAGTAATCTCTTCAAGACACACCGGTTCGGCCTTAAAAAAGAGAAGATTAGCCTTCCTGATCATTTCCTTGGCCTTTTCAATCTTATCCTCAGCGTCAAGAAAAGCGCTGTTAGAAGCATCTATGGTGTCCCCAAGTTCTACTCTCCTCATCTCCAAGGATTTCAAGTCAGAGGAAATTGCCTTGGCTCCTTCTTGAGCGGTGAGATGGGCTTCATGCATTTAAGTAGCAAGGTGCGCAAGTTGTTCGTTAACTGAAGACTCCAGATCTGAATGGCTAAGACGGCGCCATTCGTCCACGTCCATCTCAAGCCTGTCCGCCAGAAGCTCCAATGTCACAGCCTGGTCATCCCCTCCAAAGTCTCGGATACTGTCAATGCTTCGGGAGAGGACCACCTTCAAAGCAAAAAATGAGGTAGTTGAGCCCTTCAAGACCAAAGCAACAGATCACTTTAAGCCCTTATAAAAGCTATCGACTAACTCAGCCACGAATTCATTCTCGGCCTCAACTACTCCCGGTGAACAAGCAGCCTCTGAAGACAAAGCTTCCACCAATTTTACTGACATACTATGGAAGGGATAGTAGAAGCACTAGCTGGAGCAATATGAGGAATCGCCGGTGATTTCGGAGGAGTCCTCATTGAAACTAGTACAGTAGCCACAATTGACGTAGGGCTGGTGACGACTTCTGGGAGAGCTGGCTTAACTACCAGTATTGGAGAAGTAGGACTGGTAATCACCTTCAGCTCCGCGCTTGGTAAGATAGGCGGCACTGACAAAACTAATGGCATCTCACCTATCGATACAGTTGGAAATGAGGTTGGTTCCGTGAATACTGTTCCCTCAATCCCCTTTCCTCTGGCCGGTTTGGGCTGATAAGAGGGCAAGCCGTGATACAAAGCATCCAACTCAGCAACGTCCGCCGCGGTCGAAGTACTTGTTTCACCCCTTAGTTCCTCAGGGAGACTAGTTGGTCCCCTTGAAGTCGATGCGCCCAAGGGCAGGGCACCTGTGGTTAAACTTAGTTTAAGCAAGGTATGATCAGTATCAAAAAAAATTATTACTCACAAAAGAGCAAAGTGTTACCAAAAGATGGCATCATCTCAACTGCCTTGGCCGCAGTCTCGCTCGGAAGTCCCTCGACAACGACTTCAGTCCCCTTAAGCTCCATAAGAAAACCTTTGGCGGAGTCAACACGGACGGCCAACCCACCCTCGCTCGCTGAACCCTCGGTGGTCCACCCAAAAGAGCTGAAAGCTAGGGGGCTTCCTTTTGAGGTCCCAGCACCTGAAGGACCTACATCAGCCGCATCACCTCCAGATTCTTCCGAGACGGCGAAATAGTTAGGCTCATCGCCTTCTCTATAAGTGAACAGGGGATCATAATGTTCCCCCTGTTCTCCCGCAACCTCAGCTCTCGGGTCTCTCACCGCCTCAGTTCCTAAATCATGAAGTAAACAATGAGCTGTATGGAATATATAAGAGTGTATTGCAAGAACGGATCTGATCTTACTTGGGTTCGGAACAGCTTTACCAACGGTCTGCCTAGAAGCCGACAATTTAATGACTAATGGAGTAGGAAGAGGGGCACTACAGATGATTCGCCCTCTGCAATAACCGTAGGAGCATAGCGACGGGGCTTCTTCACTACCCTCTTCCTATGAGATTCGCCCTCCCGCTTTCACTTGAAGTGGACGTCATGATCTTCTTCCTCCACTTCTTCCACATCAACATGATCCATGGGGGTTGTGCCTACCCTACCAGAAGCAGCTGCCAGAACCTTAGCACATGTATCCCCTTCAAAGCAGGGACTTTTTGCATCCGAGGCCTCGCTATCATCAACAGCAATGAATTCCCCGAGGCCTGAAACACGGACCCTCTTACCCTCGCTCTTCTCAGTGACCTCCACTTCAACCGCTGAGAGATCAACTTCACACCAAAGGAATTAATAGAAAACCCAGTTGGTGTGGAGTTTGAAGTTTTGTACCACTGGCAGAACCCCAAAGTTGTTTGAAGGTTCGGAGTCCTTAGCGGCATGCACAGCCGCGCCTCAGTACAGCTAGCAATATAAAACCGCCAAGCACGAACTCCATCGATGAGGCTCCCCATGAAGGCCAGGCTGCTGTTCAAATTGCCTACATACAGTTGGTCATACCCAAATTGGCGAGCAAACCGACTCGGAACATTGGGCTCCAGGTAACAGGTATCCCCGCTTCTATACAACACGTGGGATGGCCGGATGCTAACCAGCCATTCGAAGACTCCCTGACTCAACGATGTCTGCCTCTCCCCTACATCCTTGAATTCTTCACCATAGCCTACGTCATGAATGTAGGGAAAGCACCGAAAAAGGCTGTAGATGTCATGACGGTATAGCAATTTGCGGACTGCAGCCACATAAGTTCGTGACCACGAATACCCCTTGAATCGACGAAGAAGAGCCATTCGAACACCTTCTAGGGGCTCCTCACCGGCCTGGATGATAGAGGGGCAGTGAAGGGCAAACCATGCCATCAAATAAGTATATGGCAAACCAATTCTGGGGTTTGGTCCGTCGCGAGACAAGATAGTCTCCTTTCCTCCCTTCATCATTGGTGGCCTACAAAAGCCTCCGTCAGTGCACGAAGGCCTCTTTGAATACAACACACCATTGCTGGAAGAACTCCAAGAGAATGACCATGGACTAGACGAACAGCCGGTAATAACATAGTTAGATAAATAACATCGCCAGACGGAGATGGCACCACGCATCTCTTCAACCAAACCGTTAAAATGCCAGCTAGAAGTGCCTTCCGGGACGTCGATCGACGAGCCTGGTGGTGAAAACTCCGAAGAATATCACCTTTCTCATAGGGTCCGTCATCTTCTTCCAGAATCAAATCCCCTTGATAGTGCTCTTGCATCCGGCGAAAGATGTCTTCATCTGCAACTCCACAATAAGCTGCTTCGGGAGTACCTTCCAGGTCAGGGAACAAATATTTCCCCAGCTCTTCAAACTACATGAAGCTCCCTTATGGCTCCCGTGCATGCTTGAGCAAATGTAAAGGTGGCACATCAACTTTCGGTAAGTCTGAAACAAAGCGGGCTCCTGCTTCTCCAGAAGTGCCAATTCTGCCTCGCATGGGAAATATTCTTCATATGGGAAAGACCCAAAGGCAAAGCAGAGACTTCCCACATCTTGTGTAAAGCCATGTCCAATTCGCCAACAGGGGTGAAGAAGGTCCCTGTAACCGGGCAGTACAACTCAAAGATGGTGTAGAAGTTCGCTACGCTCATCTGAATGCCATAACAGGTCACCCTGACGGCCTCATAAAGTCCCAACCTCTCTAGTTCCTCTTCAAAATAGGCAAGGACATATAAAATCAAGTCCTCCATCCTGCTTTGGGGGGGTGAATCTACCCAGGGGTCCTGAAATCAGTAGCGGGTAATTACCGTGAGCCATAAAGAACTGATTCCCAAAAGTCTGAGCCACCGCGGGATTTTCTCCTACTGGGATGTCTGGAAGTATGTTCCCAGGGTGGAGACCCAATATGCAGCGAGGAGGACCCGCTCTTGTATAACCAGGAGATGGAGCTATCAACTTTCCCACATGAATGGAATCGGTAGTCCGCGTCACTTGCCACTGCATCTTTCGAGCCCTCGTCACACATTAAAAGAAGGACAAGGGCAAATGGCGCTTGCTAGATGGGAGATAATACTTCTTGCCATCTAGTTTAAAAATCTACTGCCCCTCTTCCGCTAATAGCTGGTGATCATTGTCTGGTGCGACATCTCAAACATGAAGCCGTGCTTTCAATAGATTCTTTGGTCGGAATCTTCAAGGGGAGCAGTAGTTAAGATGCTCCTCATGGTGCGCTAATCCCCTGCATGAATAAGTGCATCCCGACCAGGAGCGCTCCGCTCGCTGAATAGTGAAGCCTGCCCTTTGAACTGTAGGCTAACATTGCCATCCAACCCTCTAGCCATTCCAAAGAGACTGTTCAGAGGACCAGGAATATAGTGCACTATAAAAACAAGGAGAAACTAGGATTAGTTCATCAGTTGAAGGAAAGCTAAAACAAGAATATAATTTTTTGTTAAGGCATAGTTTCGCTCTCCGAGCGAAGTTGGCCTAACAATAGCTTCGCCCTAAAGCTCAGCTTCGCAGTTGCAGGTTAACTCCACACTCCACATGAAGGCAGGATGCAGAAAAATATCTAAGTATTAGCTTCGCTCTGGAAGCTTGACTTCGGACAACTGAACGCGACAAAGCACTAGGGGCAAACTTCGTCAGAAGGGTACTGTTGCCTAAAAATTATTTTAGCTACGCTCTGAGGGTTAGCTTCGCATCCTATCATTCGACAGAATGTGAACCGCCTAAGGGTTAGCTTCGCATAGAAGATTGGAGAAGAAACCCTTTCGGTTCCTAGATTCCTAATTAAGAAATCAAGGGAAATTAAGGGACTTGAACTCCCTGAGATCACCGAATCACAATGAATCATTCTAGATTCATTATGAAATAGCCAGGAATTGGCTTTAAAAAGAGATGAAAATCTCTAAGTAAAAGGGAAAGATCCCTACCCGCGATAGGTCGTTCGATGACCGGAGGAGGAGAAGGCCCCTCCGTCGTAGAGGTTGCAACCTCTTTTCCTGCTCATCTTTTGGGAGCCATTGGAGAACTGAAGAAGTGCTCGAATTTCCAAACGAAGAAGAAAGAAGAAGAAGAGATTTAGAGTTCTCTGAAAATTCAAAGAGAAGTGGTGCCTTCTCTCTCAGCCTAATCGGGTTTTTATAGGCGGATGATTGCCTAAATGTCGCCTCTTCGAAAGGAGCGCAGGCAGTCGTTTCAAATTAATTTGAAATGGTAAAGCGCCTTCCCGAGAAGCTTTACTTCAGTCCCGCTAAGAGCTAACTCCGCCGTGAGTTCAGTGTTGACTTTGCGACGCTTGAATAACTTCACTGAGAAACGTTCCTTAGCTCCGCTAAAAGCACAGCTCTAGCTTTGCGAAAATTCTGTGCTGGCTTCGCCAGAAATTCACTGCTAACTTGGTTCGAAATTTGTCTTCAGCTTCGCTGGAAGTTTAGCTCGGCTAAGAGTTTTCATTTCCTCCTAAGGAAAAGACTTACCTAAAGCAAGTCCACTCCAGGTGTTCTCGGATCAAAAAGGAGGGAAACAAAACAGATAAGCAGAAAACAAACATTTTTACTAGGGAAGATACATTGACACTATATCAAGGTGGCCGTTCATACAACCAATCATTGCTTCAAAGGCATACAAGTTGTCCTATCTACTTCCAAGGTGGTAAACCAAACCAACTGGACACGAAAGGCCTTCCTCCTGCACAAGGCCATAATCCTTCGCATAATAGCAAATTTTGCTATCAAGAAGTTGGATCGTCTTTGATGAAAATTGGCAAAGGACTGGCTGCCACCAGAAAGCCAGATCTTCTTTGATCAAAATTGGCAAAGGAAGGATCCGAGACCTTATAGGTGACGTCTGCCTTCTTGAAGTGGATCATCTCGGATAAGCGACTACCAGCCCCATCTCGAAGTGGATCATCTTGGATAAGCGACTGCTAACCTCTTCTTGGGACACGCATCAGCTGCTCCAGTATGTTCCTCCTGCTTAGGATTAAAGTTTCAACTGGAAGGTCAAGAGGTAAGTTTCTGGTCTCTTTCATCAAGACAAAAGACTGGCAGGCACAGTTCACTGCAATGTAAACCGAAAATAGGTTAGCAGTAAATCAAAGAAAAAGTTGCAAAGTGAAATGCTAAGGCAAATTCTTTGGGCGAAGCAATTCATATACGATCCAGTAGTGCTTCAGTTAAGCAGAAGATAGCCTCGCATGTACAGCGATGATGGACTAACTCAGTGTAAGCCAAGTCTTAGCTCTACCTAAGGCAGTTAGGCTGAAGAAGCCTCAAAAAGGACCAAGTCCTAACCTCGCCTATATGGCTAGGTCAGACCTGTCCAGAGGGACACAGTCTTAACCCCACCTATATGGTAAGACTGGATCAAACTTGAAGAGACTAAGTCTCAAATTCATGCCTATGTGGCGGATTCAACAGATCAAGATAGGAACTCTGCGTGAAAAAGTCTTTTCCTCATCAAGCAAGAAATGTTAGCTTCGTCAAAGAAGCTGGAAAAATAGGGCTGAAACCCTTTTCTGAAAGTCAGTCAAAGGCAGAAACCAAGGAAATTCAACCCCTGTAATAGCTGGTGAAGCTAAGAAAATTAAGGGAGATAAACTCCCTAAAGTCACTAGTCCATTGGTAAAGTCTCTGGATGACCGAGACTCACCAGTTCTTGGCCGGTTAATGACTAGAGTAGGCGCCCCACTATTTCAGAGATCTGAGTATCCTTCTCTGGATAACCAGGAGGTGTCATGAACAGACTATTTCCTTGAAGAGGACTTCAAGTATCCTATTTATAGGCCTTATGGTTTGACCACACCGCCGCTACTTCAAGCTTGGAAGCGCGAGTGAATTTAAGGCATTCAAGTACTGAGCCTTGAGACAGGGAATAGTCTCCCTCGGAAATGCGCGCAGAAGGAATGATCTCCCTCGTTAATGCAAGAGAGGTTATTTCAATCTCGGGAAAGGGAATAATCCCTCTTGTAACTAGCCGAAAAGCGTTAGCCTGGGGAAAGGAACGTCGTTCCAAAATCGATTTGAAGCGAAGCTACTCTGGGAGGCTCAAATGCGAAGCTACCCAGAAGAGAAGCTATTCAGAATCGTGAATCTACACGATTCCTTGGCGAACTCATCCCAACCCAGAAGCAGGATTGACTATGGTGACGTTCGCATGTCACATACCATCAATCGAAGCAGTTCAAAGTATTTCAGAGTCTGAACCATCCCGTTACAGACTTACGAAAACTTTGAATGGGGTCTTGTTAACACTCTAAAAAAGACAAGATTCCTGACTGGCCTGAACAAATGCCTAGCTTGTTGACATTTATAAAAGACAAGTGGCAGACAAGCTGATGACCTGTTCTTCACCCATCTCAAAAGGGAAAAATCAGTAACTTGGACTCTACTGATCCAATGAAGCAAACAGTAAACCAAGAAAAGCTCGTGAGAAAGCCCAAGCAGGTCCGGAGATACTAAGTTAGCTCAACACTTAGCCCCGCATGAGCCCACAAGATGAGTTCGCATGAGAAGCTGAAATTGCTTAGCATCGCAGAGAGTCCGCTCACGAACTTCGCTGCAAGAGGTGCTCAGTTAACTCCGCAGGCGGTTCACTTCGCCCAAAATCCTATGTAGCTGCGTAGAAGGCCAACGGGTAGCTTCGCCACGAAAGTATCCAGCTCCACTGAAGAGCTTTCTTTCTAACTTCGCCATACGCTTCCCCCAGCTCCGCTGAGAGCTCGACGAAGTAGCCTAGTTGCTGGTCTTTTATGGTCACCTTTTGAATCTCCGGATGAGATCAAATCTATTCGAGATCAAATCTAATCGAGAACAAATCTGAGATCAAATTTGGCAGTTGTTTGCCATAATCTCTTGACTCTCCTAAAACAAGTAAGAATATCAGAGGAGATCTTCTAGTTATTTGGAAAGAATCAAAGCGGATCAGGAGATCAACATTACCTGCTATTCCTAGCTTCGCAAAAACTGATTCTAGCCTCGCAGCGAGGCTAATTTCCAAATTTAAATAGATTAACTCAATCTGTTTTCAGACTTTCAAAGGATAATTATACCCCTGCTCTCCCTATAATAGCCCGCCAAGGCATACGAAGACTAGGTGGCTGAAACAGAGAGGCTGAACAGAGAGGAAAAAGAGGAAAGACAGCTAAAAACAGAGACCTATTCTCTTGCTTCCAAGAATTTAGGGAATTACTTCTCTAATCGGGGTGCTAATACCCTAAGATCTTCCTCCCTTTCAAGGAATCTCTGAAACCAGGCGAGAAGGAATTCCCAAGCGGAGGTTATTTGAGAAGTAACAGAGGGTTCTACCAACCTTCTGTTCTCTGTTTCCCCGAACCAGGCGAGACGGGAATCCCATCAGGCAGCAGTCCGATTGTCTGATCGATTGCATCATCAAAGGGATAAAGTGATCGCGCGTTGATCAGATTCCTACCGACACACTTTCTCAGAAATCTCAGAGGAGATCTACCTGTAATCTTCTTCTTGCAAAGAATTACTTGTAATTTAGGTCCTCGACTCTTTTTTCTGTAAGTTTTCCCCTTTACAAAATCTATGGAAAATAGCCATGTAATTGATGATGAGTTTTAGAATATTAACTCTAATGCCTTTTAGAAGGCAATGGATCAAGTGGGGAGCAGAACCACGTACATGACTATATTCTCGTGATTTTGGCAGGAGATTATATAACACGATTTTGGTTAGGACTTGGGCGATGAGTGTATAATACACCTCCTTATTCCTAACTAAAGCGGGGTTGTCATCATCGTAAAGAAGAAGAGATACGGTGAGGACAGATTCACTGTCAGGATATTCAAACTCATGAAGATAAACATTGTAAATATTTACACCCTCACAGGAGAGGTGTAGCAGATGGGCAAGTCGATCTAGAGAAACAAAGAATTTGATGATGGTTTGAGTTGTTTATTGTCATGCCCCGCTTCCCAAAATACACGATAACGGAGTCGCGACGAAGGCCGACGACGTATATACGCGAGGAAAATACCCCACACATACACGCTAAACCTAAAGTAACCTGAATAAGCTATAAAATCTACTATGATATATCAATATCACTGCAATATGACATATAAATGTCTAACACAATGATAGCAGATGAATATAAGAAAGAAATGAAAATAGGATGCGATATAGATAGAATCAGGAATAACATGAATAAAATAGCAAGAATATCTATAATCAAGAAAAGAGAGACTCCAGCTTCTCGTAACGCGTACGAGCTCAATGAAACCTGAACAATATAAGAAAATGTCCAATACCCTGGACGTCGAATCCAGCATCGTCAGAAGCGACCTAATTATTGTGTGTGTGTGTAAAGAGGACTGCTCGTGCATATAAACAATGTGCACAGAATAATAACAAGATAACTGCAAACATAGGATAACTAAATAACATGATAAACAAACAACCGAATAACAATAATATGAATAAGCGTGCAGATAAAAGACAAGTAAAGCAACTATAAACGAACAACTGATGTCATAAGGTATAACCTAGCATATGTCACTAGTTTGATGTACAATCCTATATTTATCATAGTTTATACATATATATTCCGTCGGGTGATCACGGTTAGTCACAATATATTAACAATTTATCATTATTAGTTATGTCAGCGAACACCAATTGCCACATATAATAGACACATCCCATACTACGCCTACCACACATGCCAATCGAGGTCCTCAGTTATTGAAACTGATCGGTTAGAGACATTGTATGTGTTTTAGGTGGGTCCCGTGCATACCCAGGACTACGGCCCAGACTCCTAACGCTGAACCAGGACTTACCGCAAGGTAGTCATGAACATGTATAACAGGAACAGGTACATGTATAACATGTATAACAGGAACAGGATGGGGTGCCAGTCACCCCACGGGAACCCTGCAGTTGAATCATCTTCCGGCTGCGCAACCTAAATCCTAGGTCCACCCAAAATACAGACGTTGTCTCCTCCATCAATCTCCCCAATCTATGTGTAAGTTGTTTAATATCATGTTATTAGTTTATCAAAATTACTTAATATGCATGTTACTTGAATCACTAGGATAACTCGGTGGTAGTCACGGTAACAATATCAACATGTAATCAGGATACCTGTATAACAAGAATATATAATATCAATGAACATGATACCGGTATAACAGGAATATGTAACAAATATAACATTACGGTATTGTTACCCGTAACAATATTTTCCCAGCAATTAAGTAACATGGACAATAGTATCAGGTAGATATCATGTATAAACAATCAAGTTTCTCACATAAATCAAAATATTCAGGATGAGAAATAACCAAATACATGAATATCAAATCTGATAACTAATACCAATTATATCAACCTCAAGATCGAGCTGAGTCAAGTGTGAAAAACACCTAGAGGGGGGTGAATAGGTGTTAATGCTAATCTAGAAACTAAATGCGGAAGCTTAAAAACTAATTTGCAATCACATAGTACAACACACAAGTGTAGCCGAATTCCCCGTGAAGGGCTCTGGACTAACTCCTCTTGATTCCCCTAGATAAAGGTTGAGGTGCTATATGAAGCTCTTGTGGTTAAGTATAAGTGAGGCACACACAAACAAGCCAAGCATATAAGGATGAGCAATATGAAATAATGCAAGGCACAAATGCAAGCAAATATGATATGTATGTAAAGAATGATGTTATGTAGAAATAAAAGAGATAGGGTTAAGAGACAATGGATCAAACGCAAACACAATGATATGTTCCGAGGTTCGAGCCCCTAGCTCTACGTCCTCGCCTTCACCGAGAAGGATTTCTAATCCACTAAGGAGTACCGAACTCCTCTCTCAACCTTACAACCAACACAATCCACCTCTACCGAAGAGGGATTAGGCCAGTAGCCAAACAATCACAATCACCTCTACCGAAGAGGGATACAAACCAAACTCCACCTCTCACTAGAGGGAGCAAACACCACTCCGATCAACCTCTATCAAAGAGGGATACAACAAGTCAGGGAGGGTTTACAACTTGGAGGCTTAATCAACCTCAAACAATTCTCTTTCCACAAAATAAAATGATCCTATAGAATAGGATAGGTGATAGCTCAAGTGTGGAAAACTAGGTGTTTGGAAAACAAAAACTCAAAGAAATAATCTTGGGAAAACTCTTGAAGATAATAGGAATGAAGAACAAAACACAAATCTCCCAAAATACTATTTTCTTTGATTTTTCCAAAAACCTAAAACAAATAAGATAGATCTTTTTGGCACAAAACTCTTTTGAAAACTTGTTTAAAACAATAGAGAAAGTCAGGAAATTTTGGCTCTAAAAAATCTTAGCCAAAATCCCCAAGAAATGCGGTTTATATAGGCCAAACCCTCAAACTAGCCGTTGACTGTTTTTACAGCCTGGACGGCTGGCGGTCGACAGAGTCTGTCGACCACCAATGGTCGAAAATATGACCGTTGGAGGAACCCGGTCAACCGTCCGGTCGACCGCCCAAAAACAGAGAGCAAAGCTCCGGCCGGTCGACCGAGCCCTGTGCCTGGCCAACATGCACAGGTCTGTGCACGTCGATCGATCGACCGGTCGACCGACTCTGCAATCCGGTCGACCGGGCTGGTCGACTGTCAGAGCCTGGCAGGCAGCAATTTGGGTCAGAAAAACATGTTGAAAAAAATTCTTTAAATACTTCTAAAAATCCCCAAAAACAATTTTACCATTTTGCATTGATATATAAACATGTGATAAAATTTCAACTCAAATGTCAAACAAATTGAACTATTTTTGTGTCTTATCATTTTTACTAAAAACCAAAACTGTATTTTATCAAACTTTTATTTTTCCATAGGAAATCTGATTTTTCCTAAAAACTCATGAATAGACATATCAAAATAAGTTTGTCTAAGATATGAAGTATGTATATATATCAAACATATCTAATATACATAAAAGCCATTTAAACTTGTTTTGATTTAAACTATTCATGAAAACCAAAATCCATAAAATGTGTGTGTTGTGCACTTGAGCATATCAACTATTCTTATCTTTACAAATGGATCTAAATACACTAAACTAAAACTATAGATACCTAAGTCTTCTTGACGATCTTCATCTTCAAGTTGACTCGATTCAAACAGTGATCCACGAGCCCCAGGCCTGGTCCAGAAAATTCATTTTTTTACTTTTTTTTCTGGCCCTAACCATATAGACTAGCCCAGCAAGACCCAGGTCAGGCCCGCCCAGGCCAGGCCTAGTCTGGCCCGGCCTGTTAAGAAGTTTTTTTTTTTACAGGCCCAAGGCCTGTGTTGCCAGGCCCCGGCCCGGCCAGGGCCTGCCCAGGCTAGGCAGGCCCGGCCAGGCTTGGCCAGACCCTGGTCTGCTGCTCTCGGCCTGGCCGAGAGCAGCAACCTCTCCCTTTTTTTTC
The DNA here is from genome assembly GCA_038442645.1 of Agave tequilana. Classification (NCBI taxonomy): domain Eukaryota; kingdom Viridiplantae; phylum Streptophyta; class Magnoliopsida; order Asparagales; family Asparagaceae; genus Agave; species Agave tequilana. Next base: position 135,454 of record JAVJIF010032012.1, read on the forward strand.
TTTTTTTTTGAAATCCTTTATTTTCATTTTAATAAATTTCAATTTTTCTAAATTGTAGAAATTTTAAAAGGGGTGTATAAATTTAGATATGTATTACCACATGCATTTTTTTTGAATTTTTGAATTGGGTTTTGAAGTATTGAAATATTCTTGGAGATCATGGTATAGACATAATTATTATTAAACAATTTATATCATATTAACTATGAAAAATAGATTTACTTTCTTAGATTTTGATTTGCTCAAATTAATGCTTTGTGGAGTATTAAAATAATGATTATACAAAAATTTTATTAGGTAAATTTCTAAGAATCGTTAAATATATTATGGTGAGTTTTAGCAGATTGCTGAAATTAATAATTTTATTATTTTGGTTCTAATTTAATTTATTATTATTTTTAAAAAAGCTGAAATTAAATTCACAATCTAGATTTACTCACTTGAGTTGTTCCTCCTTATTTTCTCCTCAATCCTTGTACCTCAAAACCTCCCTTTTCATTCATGATCTGCTTGAGGAGAAGGAAGAGATGGAAGTGGGGAGAGTTTGGATTAGAATTTCTCTTCAGTAGAAGAGAAAGAAAGGGTTTGAGTCTTTATATAGGTTATTGTTAGCCCAGAGGCTTCCACTCTAGTTTTGATGATGATTAACTCATGTAGTTATGTTTACTAATAATCTTGTGATTTTAGTTTCAGATCATTTAGTAAGATATTAGTTGGTGAGTGCTTCAACAAGAGGAGTTTGGAAGCCTTCACATGGTGATTCCAGAGCCCGAGCATCAAGATCACATTTAGCCTAGCTCGTGGATGGAGTTTGGATCGGGTCTACTTGAAGATGAAGATCGTCAAGAAGACTTAGGTATCCTAGTTTTAGTTTAGTGTGTTTAGATCCATTTGTAAAGCTTAGAATAGTTGATATGCTCAAGTGCACTTACACACACGTTTTATGTTTGGATTTTGGTTTTCATGAATAGTTGATCAAAATAAGTTTAATTGGTTTATGTATAGTAGATTCATTCTATACATGCATACTTAATTTTTTAAACAAACTTATTTTGACTTTCCTATTCATGTATTGAAAAATCCTAGTTTGACAAAATACAAGTTTTGGTTTTTGGTAAAAATGATAAGACACAAAAATAGTTCAAATTGCTTGATATTTGAGTTGAAATTTTTATCACATGTTTATATATCAATGCAAAATGTTAAAACTATTTTTGGGGATTTTTACAAGTTTTACAAGAATTTTTAAAAATATTTTTAACTATTTTTCTGACCCAGTTTTCGACCCAGAACTGTGCTGACAGACCAGGTCGGTCGACCGTCCGGTCGACCGAGTCAGGATCCAGTCGACTGGGCGGTTGACTGACGTGCACGGATCTGTGCACGTCTGCTGGCACAGTGGGCCGGTCGACCGGTCGGTCGATCAGACCAGAGAGCTTTGCTCTCTGTATCTGGGCGGTCGACCGGGGGTCGACCAGATCAAAGAGTTTTACTCTCTGTATCTGGGCGGTTGACCGGGCGGTCGACCGGGCTGCTCCAACGGTCGGAAATCCGACCGTTAGCGGTCGACCGGCCGGTCGACCGCCAGCCGGTCAGGCTGACAGTTCAGCCTAACGGCTAGTTTCTTGGGGAGCCTATATATACCCCATTTCTTGGGGATTTTAATCAAGATTTTTAGAGTCAAAATTTCCTGACCTTCTCTATTATTTTAAACAATTTTTCAAAAAAGTTTTGTGCCAAAAAGATCTATCTTATTTGTTTTAGGTTTTTGGAAAAATCAAAGAAAATAGTATTTTGGGAGATTTGTGTTTGTTCTTCATTCCTATTATCTTCAAGAGTTTTTCCAAGATTATTTCTTTGAGTTTTTGTTTCCAAACACCTAGTTTTCCACACTTGAGCTATCATCTATCCTATTCTATAGGATCATTTTATTTTGTGGAAAGAGAATTGTTTGAGCTTGATTAAGCCTCCAAGTTGTAAACCCTCCTTGACTTGTTGTATCCCTCTTTGATAGAGGTTGATCGGAGTGGTGTTTGCTCCCTCTAGTGAGAGGTGGAGTTTGATTTGTATCCCTCTTCGGTAGAGGTGATTGTGGTAGTTTGGCTACGGGCCTAATCCCTCTTCGGTAGAGTTGGATTATGTTGTATTGCCTCATTGGAGGTTGTAAGGTTGAGAGAGGAGTTCGGTACTCCTTAGTGGATTAGAAATCCTTCTCGGTGAAGGCGGGGACGTAGAGCTAGGGGCTCGAACCTCAGAACATATCATTGTGTTTGCATTTGATCCATTGTCTCTTAACCCTATCTCTTTTATTTGTGCAAAGCATCATTCTTCATTTCATATCATTCATATTGCTTGTGTTGCCTTGCATTATTTCATATTGCTTATCATCCTTATATGCTTGGCTTGCTTGTGTGTGCCTCACTTATACTTAACCATAAGAGCTTCACATAGCACCTCAACCCTTATCTAGGAGAATCAAGAGGAGTTAGTCTAGAGCCCTTCAAGGGGAATTCAGCTACACTTGTTGGTTGTATTAAGTTTGTGCAAAATAGTTTTAAGCTTTCGCATTTAATTTCTAGATTAGCATTAACACCTATTCACCCCCTCTAGGTGTTTTCAATTGGTATCAGAGCCTACGCTCCTGATACTTTAGGTTTAACCACCTAGGAGTGAGATCCTTGTTTGCTAATCTACATTTGCATTTGCTTGTTTGCACACATTTAGTTTACACCTATGGATTGCTTTTCACCTCCCATGTTCGATGTCTCCAACATTGACACATGAAAATATAGGTTGTCCATGTATCTAAAGACCCTAGGATTGCATGTTTTTCTTGCCGCTACCAAGAGATGTTATCTTGGTGACCGCAAGCATATAGGGGCCAATGCACAAGCCCTAGAGGCTATTAGAAACACATTAAATAAAGAATATCTTATGCTTCCTTCTAACTTTGATTCCGCATTCGCAGTGTGGAACATGTTGACAACCACCACCACCTCCAAGCTTCAATTGCCAATTCAACCAGAGGAGTCTAGTGGAGAATCCGACTCACAATGCTTCATAGTCCAAGGGAATGACTCCCTTGAGGTACAATCGAAATCTCAACTAGATAGTTTTGATACTTGTTCTTCATGTGATGAATATGTTGATGCTAATGCTTTGAATGAAGAACTATCTATAGTTTGTGAAAAACTAATTGAAAAATATAATGTTTTGAAAAAGAAAAGTCTAAGCATTAATAATGAAAATAAAAATTTGATTTCTAGACTTGATGTTGTTTTGCAAGAGAAAGAGGAGATTGCTAATGAGAGAGATTCATTAAAATCTTAACTTGATCTTGCACTTAAAGAAAATAAATTTTTAAAATCTAAAAATGATTGTGAAACACTTTTGAAGAAAAATGAAAATTTGTCTTCAAAAGTTGATTTTGTTTTAAAGGAGAATGTTGCTTTGAAAAATAAAATAATTTCTATTTCAAATAATTTAGATGTGTGTTTAAAGAAAACTGAAGTTTTTGAAAAATAAAATTGTTTCACATGTTTGTCATGCTAGTGTAGCTTCTTCATCTAGTCTACCTATTGCATGCACCTCTTCTTCTAGGATTAATGATGACATTTGCTTGTTGAAGAAGAGAGTGGATTGATTGGGCTCCACTTTGAGCCATTGTGCCAAGAGCCACACACGTTTGGAATCCTTGTTTCAAAGAAGCAAGTTCCATCTTTTCATGCACACCCTCCACGGCATACACATGCTCCTCACGGACACCATCACCACATGTATGCTCATGTGTACACTTGTACACATTGTGAACGTGAGGGCCACCTTACTAAATTTTGCTATGATAGAATACATATTGATAATTTAGCAAATAAATTTGTTTGGGTTAGAGAAGGGACTAACCCCCATGGACCCAAAAAGGTATGGGTACCAAAGACCACCCCTAGAGTTTTTGATGTAGGTGTGGGCTCTCACATGACGTGAGAGTATAGGTACCTTGGAGTGGATGCGTTCCGAGCTTCATGAAAATCAATTGGATGCATCACTTTCAAGGAAAGTTTGGTGGGAGGACCACCTTAGTTTGGAGAACTAGAGAGGTGCCTTCATTGGTTTCGGTATCGAATCTCTAACTCCTTATTTATTTATGCATACTTTTCATGTTTATTATTTGCAGCATGTTTTATTGTTTATTGATTATTATGTAATGCCATGATTATTAGACCCTTGACATGCATGTATAGCCCTTTTTGAGACACCCATGTTTAATATGGACTATTATTTTGTGTTCTCACCATTTGTTTAGCTATCATGTTTATCATAGATTTAAAAACATGTAGATTTTCATAATAATCATGTTTTTGGTTCTTCATGATGATTTATATCTTGTTTTATGCTTCATGATTTGGATATATGTTTAAATGTTAGTTTTCATTAACACTAGGTATATACTTGTACATATAGTGGGCCACAAATGAATCTTTATATGTTTGTGCCTTAATGCATATTTGAACCCATTAGATGTGCTAGTATAGTCTAGTTTTGATGATTCATGCATTTTAAACTTGTATTCCCATTTTTGAATTTATTTTATGTTTATATGTTTAACTTCATATATATGTCCATCTTATCCTAAATATTGACTATACATGTGTATCCTTAGAGCCACGTGCCTTCATGCATATACATTTAGTGGACTCGTTGTGTTTGGATATGTATGTATACTCTAGTTTGTATAGGACATACATATACCTTGAAGATTAAATAATTTAATTTTTCATGTTTTCTTGTTTCAAGGAATAATTGAGCTTAATTGAATATTTTCATGATCATGTTCTTCACATTGTATTTATACACTCACCTTTCTAGTTTGCTCATGTTTTGTTTTCATGAGTCATTTATGTGCTTCATTGATTATGAGTGTTAGTTATCTTGTGAATTTCATGTTTTATGAAAAATAATTTGTTTTTATTCCTTACTTGAAGGATTTCGTACTAGTTAACAAATTTTTTTTCCATTTTAACTAGTTCGTATTCCTTGTTGTAATATGAGTTATACACTTGCTATGATTGTTGTTTCAATTGGTATCATTGAATTCTTTCAATGGGTATCAATTTTTCTTGTATACTCATATGTGTTTATGTATATATGCCTTCAATTCCAATGGTATCAAACTTTTCATACATATATGTTTTATTTGTGCTTATTATATCCCTATATCTTGAGCACAAAATTTAGTTTATGCTAAAGCTTGAGCTTCAACCTTGTTTCAATTGATTCACTTTTCAATTGGTATCTTAATTCAAGCCTACGCATGTGTTTAGTTTGTATTTCATAAAGGAGGAGAAAATTCGATTTTTATATTTTAATTGGTATTTGTATTTCCATTCCCTTACTTTATGATAGAAAATAAAAATTTCAAATTGATATCATATGCTTAAAACGATAATACTCTCTTTTGATATCAAGATGCTTATGTTTAAAAGTTTGATATGCTTATGTTTAAAAGTTTGATCATTATTTTCATAATTGATATCAAAAATAAAAAAAAAATTTAAAGAAAAATATTCAAAGTTTTGATTTGTATTGCCTATATACAAGGAGAGCTTAACATCTCTTCTACATATAGATTCATGATGAGTGTATCTTGTATTGAGGAGCTTGACAACTCTTCTTTATGTGATACACGTGTGTAGGGGGAGCTTCACATCTCCTCTTATGCATTACATATCATGTGTTATGTGAGTTAGGGGTTGTCATCCCTTCTTCATGTAATGCATGTGTGTAGGGAAGTTAACTTAGCGTCTTCCTCTTCATGAATGTATATCGCATATACCCTTTATTGATTTATGTTCACTTTCAATTGGTATCAAGATGCTACCTTGACATATCTTTTTTTAATTGGTACCTTAATTGTTTATTACCCCTTATTTACATTTCTTTTGTTTTAGACAAAAAGGGGGAGCACATTGTTTTTATTAGTTTTTGACCCCTTTGTTGATTCCTTGTTTTGAACAAAAAGGGTGAGAAGAATTTATTAGTGTTTTGATTTTTTTCTTACCCCTTTATTGATGATTGACAAAAAGGGGGAGAAAGATTTTGAGTTTATATGCATACTTATATTTTTGCATATATTAAGTTTAATTGGTATCTAGAACATATTTGTGTTTTGAAGGTTTTCATTGGTAACTAGAGCATGTTTTGTTTTTAAAAATTTCAATTGGTATAAGAACATGTTTATTGTTTTATGCAATGCCATTCATTGCATATATACTGTTTAGTTGTTTATACATGAGTTAAGGGGGAGCTTCTTTGAAGCTTAAACTTTAATCCATGCATATATAACTCCATGAGTTCTGTCATCATCAAAAAGGGGGAGATTGTTGGCCCAGAGGCCTTGCACTCTAGTTTTGATGATGATTAACTCATGTAGTTATGTTTACTAATAATCTTGTGATTTTAGTTTCAGATCATTTAGTAAGATATTAGTTGGTGAGTGCTTCAACAAGAGGAGTTTGGAAGCCTTCACATGGTGATTCCAGAGCCCGAGCATCAAGATCACATTTAGCCTAGCGCGTGGATGGAGTTTGGATCGGGTCTACTTGAAGATGAAGATCGTCAAGAAGACTTAGGTATCCTAATTTTAGTTTAGTGTGTTTAGATCCATTTGTAAAGCTTAGAATAGTTGATATGCTCAAGTGCACTTACACACACGTTTTATGTTTGGATTTTGGTTTTCATGAATAGTTGATCAAAACAAGTTTAATTGGTTTATGTATAGTAGATTCATTCTATACATGCATGCTTAATTTTTAAACAAACTTATTTTGACTTTCCTATTCATGTATTGAAAAATCCTAGTTTGACAAAATACAAGTTTTGGTTTTTGGTAAAAATGATAAGACACAAAAATAGTTCAAATTGCTTGATATTTGAGTTGAAATTTTTATCACATGTTTATATATCAATGCAAAATGTTAAAACTATTTTTGGGGATTTTTACAAGTTTTACAAGAATTTTTAGAAATATTTTTAACTGTTTTTCTGACCCAGTTTCCGACCCAGAACTGTGCTGACAGACCAGGTCGGTCGACCGTCCGGTCGACCGAGCCAGGATCCAGTCGATCGGGCGGTCGACTGACGTGCACGGATCTGTGCACGTCTGCTGGCACAGTGGGCCGGTCGACCGGTCGGTCGACCGGACCAGAGAGCTTTGCTATCTGTATTTGGGCGGTCGACCGGGCTGCTCCAACGGTCAGAAATCCGACCGTTGGCGGTCGACCGGCCGGTCGACCGCCAGCCTGTCAGGCTGACAGTTCAGCCTAACGGCTAGTTTCTTGGGGAGCATATATATACCCCATTTCTTGGGGATTTTAATTAAGATTTTTAGAGTCAAAATTTCCTGACCTTCTCTATTGTTTTAAATAAGTTTTCAAAAGAGTTTTGTGTCAAAAAGATCTATCTTATTTGTTTTAGGTTTTTGGAAAAATCAAAGAAAATAGTATTTTGGGAGATTTGTGTTTGTTCTTCATTCCTATTATCTTCAAGAGTTTTCCCAAGATTATTTCTTTGAGTTTTTGTTTTCCAAACACCTAGTTTTTCATACTTGAGCTATCATCTATCCTATTCTATAGGATCATTTTATTTTGTGGAAAGATAATTGTTTGAGGTTGATTAAGCCTCCAAGTTGTAAACCCTCCTTGACTTGTTGTATCCCTCTTTGATAGAGGTTGATCGGAGTGGTGTTTGCTCCCTCTAGTGAGAGGTGGAGTTTGGTTTGTATCCCTCTTTGGTAGAGGTGATTGTTGTTGTTTGGCTACGGGCCTAATCCCTCTTCGGTAGAGGTGAATTGTGTTGTATTGCCTCATTGGAGGTTGTAAGGTTGAGAGAGGAGTTCGGTACTCCTTAGTGGATTAGAAATCCTTCTCGGTAAAGGTGGGGACGTAGAGCTAGGGGCTCGAACCTCGGAACATATCATTGCGTTTGCGTTTGATCCATTGTCTCTTAACCCTATCTCTTTTATTTGTGCAAAGTATCATTCTTCATTTCATATCATTCATATTGCTTGTGTTGCCTTGCATTATTTCATATTGCTTATCATCCTTATATGCTTGGCTTGCTTATGTGTGCCTCACTTATACTTAACCACAAGAGCTTCACATAGCACCTCAACCCTTATCTAGGGGAATCAAGAGGAGTTAGTCCAAAGCCCTTCACGGGGAATTCAGCTACACTTGTTGGTTGTATTAAGTTTGTGCAAAATAGTTTTAAGCTTCCGCATTTAATTTCTAGATTAGCATTAACACCTATTCACCCCCCTCTAGGTGTTTTTCAGTTATTAGATAATTTAGAAACATGAATTCTAATTAGGTTTAAATTGCTTAATTTAGTAGTTAGGGTTAGAATTGAAGATTAGTTAATATTTATGAAAAGATTTGATAACATAGAATTTAGATTAGGATTAGGATTGGGTTTTGGGTTAATGGGTAAGGATCTCATGGTAATGGGTTATGAGTTATTGGGCTTCAATTAAAAAGAAATAAGTAATATGAAGAATAGGAAAAATAGATAGTGGGCTTGTGGGCTTAATTTTTAGGCTTAAAGAAAAATAGAAAAAGGAGAAGGAAAAGAATAAAAATAAAAGTGGGCTTGGCTCATATGGGCTTAGCATAAAAAGAAAATAAAATAAAAGAAAAAGACGAATGGGCTGAGCTTATTGGGCTTAGATGAAAATAATAATACTACTAATAGTGATTAACAATATCATAATAATAATTAATAATAATATTACAATAATGATAACAACAATAGGAATAATAATAAAATTATTAACATTAAAAATCTTATCTAATAATACTTGGTAAAATACTACCATTAATAATAATAACTAAAACAATACAATATGAATAAGAATAATAACAATATCAATATTAACAATAATAGTAACTACAATAATAATACTAGTAACATAGTAATGGGAAAAACACTAGTTAGTAATTAAAATGATAATATTTAATAATGTTAAATATAATTATAAGGCCATAATATCATTTACTATCTTCAAATAATTTGTACTGTAATAATAATAATATCACCAGTAAAATAAAATAAATACTTTAGAAAAATAAAAATACAGTATTTTAGATTAGGGATATTACATTCTACCCATCTTAATAAAAATTTCGTCCTCGAAATTTCAATAAAGTAGGAAATGATACAAAAATAGAATCAAGAGAGAAAACAAACAAACTTTCACGTTGCTTCTGAATACATCATGGGTCCACTCGCTTTCGCTGTGCGCTCTGATCTCTGCTACCGACTTCAAAATGGAGCGATCAAACTCAGGAGGCAAAATCAGAAAATAGAATCGAAAAGAGGATAGGAATCAAGATGGAACCCATATTACTCTAGAAAAAGAGTTGGAATTAGGGATATCAAAAGATTCAGGAGAAGGATTCCAAAAGAGAGAACGATCAATTCCAAATGGAGTCAATATCATCGTATGGATAGTATATGTATATTGCAGTGTAACTATAACTTGTTTCGAGTTACCGATAAGATCTAGATTCTCTTTTTATGTTGAACCTGGCTCTGATATAAAGAAAACCCTATCACGCCCCGCTTCCCAAAATACACAGAAACGGAGTCGCGATGAAGGTCGGCGACGTATATACGCGAGGAAAATACCCCATGCATACACGCTAAGCCTAAAGTAACCTGAACAAGCTATAAAATCTACTATGATATATCAATATCACTGCAATATAACATTTAAATATCTAACACAATGATAGCAAATGAATATAAGAAAGAAATGATAATATGATGCGATAGAGAATCAGGAATAACATGAATAAAATAGCAAGAATACCTATAATCAAGAAAAGAGAGACTCCAGCTTCTCGTAACGCGTACGAGCTCAATGAAACCTGAACAATATAAGAAAATATCCAATACCCTGGACGTGCGAATCCAGGGTCGTCAGAAGTGACTTAATGAGTGTGTGTGTGTGTAAAGAGGACTGCTCGTGCATATAAACAATGTGCATAGAATAATAACAAGATAATTGCAAATATAGGATAACTAAATAACATGATAAACAAACAACTGAATAACAATAATATGAATAAGCGTGCAGATAAAAGACAAGTAAAACAATTGTAAACGAACAACTAATGTCATAAGGTATAACCTAGCATATGTCACTAGTTTGATGTACAATCCTATATCTATCATAGTTTATACATATATATATACAGTCGGGTGATCACGGTTAGTCACAATACATTAACAATTTATCATTATTAATTACGTCAGCGAACACCAATTACCACATGTAATAGACGCATCCCATACTACGCCTACCACACATGCCAATCGAGGTCCTCAGTTATTGAAACTGATCGATTGGAGACATTGTCTGTGTTTTAGGTAAGTCCCGTGCATACCCGGAACCACGGCCTAGACTCCTGGCGCTGAACCAGGACCTACCGCAAGGTAGTCAGGAACATGTATAATAGGAACAAGTACATGTATAACATGTATAACAGGAACAGGACGGGGTGCCAGTCACCCCACGGGAACCCTGTAGTGGAACCCTCTTTCCGCTGCGCACCCTAAATCCTAGGTCTACCCAAAATGCAGACGTTGTCTCTTCCATTAATTTCCCCAATCCCAGTGTAAGTTGTTTAATATCATGTTATTAGTTATCAAGATTACTTAATATGCATGTTCTTGAATCACTGGGATAACTCGGTGGTAGACACGGTAACAATATCAACATGTAATTAGAATACCGGTATAACAGGAATATATAATATCAATGAACAGGATACCGGTATAGCAGGAATATGTAACAAGTATAACATTACGATATTGTTACGCGTAACAATATTTTCCCAGCAATTAAGTAACATGGACAATAGTATCAGGTAGATATCATGTATAA
>JAVJIF010032013.1:0-129857 GCA_038442645.1 Agave tequilana
TCTCTAACTTATTTTCCATTTCTAGGGAAAGAGGATGAGGGTAGTTAGCCCCAGTCAAATGCATTCATGAGAGTTTTCTCTAACTGTTGATGTATTATTCATTGAATGAATGAATGAATTTGTATATCTTGATAATGGTTATTTAGCCCCAGTTTTCCACTTATTCTGTGTGTCTGCACACCACCAGGTAACTCCATATTCTGAAATATCACATATTAATTTGGAATCAAAAACGTTTCTTTGATCTTCTATTTCTTTTCTTCTCTTTTTTTGGTTTGAACTTTTTCTGTTTGAGATTGTAAGGCAGTTCATAAGACTTGTGATTTTTTGATGTTATGGACTTAATAGTTAAATTCAGAGCTATAAGCTTGTATTATGTATCTTGTTGTTTGGTTCATATTCTACCAGTTAGCATATAACATCAGTTCAATAGTTTTTTTTTCAATTGCTTAAGAATATATAATTTCTTTGTTTATTAATTAATTTAGTTCATGCGCACGCACATGCACGCGCACACACAAAGAAATGAAACCCAATTATGCATAGAATTATATGTCTTTCTTGTAAAAGTTTAAATTTAATACTTGACGTAATGCTTTCTTACATCAAGATTTGTTTAGGAAACTACAAGAGTTATCAATTTTTGTTCTGTTAAGCATACACATGATATGAAATAAAAATTTCGGTGTTATATCTTGTCTAAAAAGTATAATTAAATGTTTGGCCTCTCACATTCCTCATTTTAATTGGGAGATATAGCTTTGTTTGATCCTCTCTACTTCCTGTTATTCAAGTTCAAATATTGTGGTTACATAAATTTCTGATTGTTTTCTGCATATATAATATTTTCAGCTGTCCCAATTTGCAAATTTGGTGGTTCAGTTGCCTATTGATTTCATTCATTTTTAACTTCAATTTTTTATGTAGTCTAGGTATTGCATTTTTAAATAATTCAGTCTAAACTTTAGGTCTTCTCTATTTTTTTTCCCAGTTCAGAACTTTTATCTGTAGTTGAATGAGACTCGATGAATTTTAATGGTATGTAAACTAGTTGCTCTAAAAATCAGAACTATACATTTGAATTATATGCGTTGTTTTTTTTACATATTTGAACTCACCCCGCCAAAAAAAAAAACACATTGTTTCTTTTGGTACTCGGGTGAGATCTATATCTACACACACATACATACTATACAAAAATGTACAGAGTATCCTAAATTTTTCAGTGTAATGGTGTGCAATGCCTACCAACAGACCAAGAAATTCATATACCAAGTACTGTAACTAATGGATGATGAAGAAATCACAAGAATGTATTTGTAACATAAGCATGAAGAATTTACTCCAAAATAAATAAATAACATGAAGAATGCATTCTCATATCTTTTGTACTGACTCCGACATCTGAAAGAAAAGATTCAAATGCTACTATGAGACCTGATACTTGTTTTCATGCGCTTCATAAATGTTGGGGTTGACTAAACACAATCAACAATCAACAGAGAGCTCGATTTTTCCTATAGTATTTATTCTAGTCTATTTATTTAGTCCACATGAGATGAGATGAGATATGGGAAGAAAAATAGTTTAAATATCAATCATTCATCATTTTATTTTAAAATGACTATGACGAGTCGCACAGGGCGAATCGGGGCAGGCCGACCCGCCTCGATAGCCATCCCTATACACACCTCTTCCTACCACACAAAAATAGTTTTTAAAATAGGTTATTAGAAATTTGAGGGGATCACATACACAAAAGTTTTTGTATCCCACCTTATAAAATTTTGTGCGGTGAAAATTGTAATGTGTAACTAAGCTTAGTTACGCCCGTAATTATATTTTGTTTGAAATTTAAAAAAAAAAAAATCCTGCAACGGCTTTTATTCTGAAGGGAAAAGGAAGAAAAATAAAGAATATTAAATTCCAGAATCCATCAATCTTCATGAATGGCTGGATGTAATATAAGGGTCGGTCAGGATTAGTTCTGGAGTAAGCAACAGTTCCAGATCCTAAACTGTTTAGGATTGGAAAAACTCATCCAAATCCTCAAACTTTAAAAGGAAAAATTGAATCCAATTCCTCATCAATTTCAAAGTACCTAAGAGCGCTTCCAACCTCTATAAAAACCAATCTAAACCACCAACAAATAACCATCACAGCCCGCCGGCAATGAGGTCTCCCCAGTCCAAGAAGCAGAAGACGACAACGACCACCGTCACCGCCGCCTCCGGTGACTGGTCGTCGGTGCAGTCGGATCTTCTCCTCTCCATCCTCGAGCGTCTCTCCCCCCGCGACCTCTTCGCTGTGGCCGCCACCTGCACCTCCTGGCGCTCCTTCGCCAAGTCCTACGCCGCCGCCGCCCTCCCTTGCGCCTCCACTTCCGCTTCTTCTCCTCCTATGCGGCGATGACCACCTTAACCCTGTTGTATACTAGTCTACGGATTAATATACTATAATCTAAAATTTTAAGTGGAGAATGAATCTTATTCAACTTTTCTTTCTTACTTGCTTGCTTGATTGCTTGATTAATAACAAAGAGATACACTAGCCTTTTATAGGCAAAATACATATATGACTCTTTAACTTCTAATTGAAGATGATGACTCATTATTTCTCCTAATTGAAGATGATGACTCATCATTTCTCTAAATTGATGATGATGACTCATTTCTCCTAATTGAAGATGATGACTCATCATTTCTCTAAATTGATGATGATGACTCATTTCTCCTAATGAAGATGATGACTCATCATTTCTCTAAATTAATGATGATGACTCATTTCTCCTAATGATAATGATGACTCTTCATTTCTCCTTATGGTCTCATCTTCTTCCAAAATTAATGTCATAAAGACATTTTTATTTGATATTTCAACACACCCCCTTAAATCAAAATGTTTTCATACCGAGCATTTCTTTTAGCCTTCTGAAAAGTTCAATAGGCAATGGCTTGGTGAAAATATCTGCTACTTGCTCCATGGTATGACAATACTCCAGCTCTACAGTTTTCTGCTTTACATGGCCTCTGAGAAAATGAAACCGTGTATCTATATGTTTGCTCCTCCCATGATGTACTGGGTTCTTTGCAAGTTGGATGGCTGATTTGTTGTCCACAAATATTACAGTCGCTTCTTCTTGTGGATGATCCAATTCCTTTAAAATGTTCCGCAACCAAATAGCTTCACATACAGTAGATGAAGCTGTCACATACTCTGCTTCGCATGAAGATAAGGCAACAACTCCTTACTTCTTTGAGGTCCATGAAAATGCAGTTGACCCAAGATAGAAGATATAGCAAGTGGTGCTTTTCCTCTCATCTTGGTCACCTCCCCAGTCGCTTTCTGAATAGCCTACTAACTCTACAGTTTCACCATAAGTATAAAATAGACCAAGGTTGAGTGTGCCTTTGATATACCTTAGAATTCTCTTTGCAGCTAGCCCATGAGACTCCTTTGGTGTCTCCATATAGCGACTCACAAGTCCGACTCCGTAAACAATATCAGGCCTTGTGATCGTTAAGTACCTCAGGCTACCAACTAGACTTTTGAAAAAAGTCGAGTCTACAAAATCTCCAATTCCTTCTCTTGATAGCTTCATTCCTGTGACTATTGGGGTGTTTACTGGGTTGCAGTTACTCATCTTGAATTTCTCCAAGATCTCCTTCATGTACTTCTTTTGAGATATAAATATCCCATCTTGTTGTTGCTTCACTTCGATACCAAGAAAATAGGACATCAATCCATTGTCCGTCATCTCAAATTCGTTGAACATCGCCTCCTTGAATTCAGCAATCATCTCGACGCAACTTCCTGTGTATAACAAGTCATCAATATAAAGACAAATTATTAGAAATTCGCCTTGATGGTTCCTCTTCATGTAGATGGCATGCTCATAAGGACATTTGGTGACGCCGTTTTGATGAAGATAACCATCAATTCGGGCATTCCATGCCCGTGGTGCCTGCTTTAAGCCGTACAAGGCTTTCTTTAGGTGATATACTTTGTCTTCTTGCCCTTTTATAAGAAAACCTTCTGATTGTTGTACATACACCTCTTCTTCAAGAATACCATTGAGAAATGCTGACTTGACATCTAGATGATATAACTTCCACCTGTGATGAGCTGCAAGTGAAATTAATAGTCTCACCGTATCTAATCGAGCAACTGGTGCAAAGACTTCTTCATAGTCGATGCCGTATTTTTGTTTGTAGCCTTTCGCCACAAGCTCGCCTTGTACCGATCAACTTCACCATCTGCTGTGCGTTTGATCTTGTACACCCATTTGACACCTATCGCCTTGTGATTTTGTGAAAGTATTGTCAACTCCCATGTGTCGTTCTTCTGGATGGCATGCATCTCCTCCTTCATTGCTGATCGCCAACATTCTTCTTCCTGAGCCTCTTGGAAAGTGAGAGGCTCATGATTGGCATATAAACAAAAGAGATTAGTTCTCCATCTTCTTCTATCTGCTCATAGATCTCCCTGAGGCTTCTCATTTTGATTGGACCTCGTTGCACGGAGGATTCGCTACTACTACCTTCCCCAGAAGATGGAGAAACTCTTGCAGGAGACGGTGTAGCATGTTGAGGAGATGGTGATGTAGTTGGTGGTGGAACTCTCGTAGGGGATCGTCAGGTTCATTCACCATGGGTTGCTCTTTGACAGTCTCTTCATTGCTCCAACTCCATGCTTCAGCTTCATTGAAGACAACATCTCTACTAACCACTAGTTTCTTAGTTAGTGGATTGTAAAGCTTGTATGCCTTCGATTCCTCGCTATATCCAATGAAAATGCATTTTTCACCATGATTGTCAAGCTTCTTCCTTTTGACTTCAGGTACTTGAGCATATGCAACACACCCAAAAATTCGTAGGTGTGCGACATTAGGCGTATAGCCGCTTCATACTTCTTGAGGCGTCTTGCCCTTCACTTGCTTCGTCGGGCACCGGTTGAGCAAGTAGGTTAAACATGCCACAGCTTCCGCCCAAAACTGTTTCCGCAGTCCCTTTTATTTAAGCATGGTTCTTGTCATGTCAAGAATAGTGCGGTTCTCTTTCTGCGATGCCATTTTGCTGTGGTGTATAGGCAGTAGTAAACTGCCTCTTTATGCCTTACTCCCTGCAATATTCTTGAAACATATTTGAGGTGTACTCACCACCTCGATCAGATCAGAGAGTTTTTAGCTTATAACCACTCTCTGCTTCAACAAGAGCTTTAAAATTCTTGAAGGTAGTAAAGGCAGCAGATTTTTCTTTAAGAATGTACACCCATAACTTTCTACTGAAATCATCAATGAATGTAATAAAATATCTATTATCTCCTAAAGAGACGGGATCTAGTGGTCCGCAGATGTCAGTATGAACAAGTTGTAATGGTGCCTCCGCTCTCCACGACTTTCTATTGGGAAAAGGAAGTCGTGTTTGCTTGCCAATTATGCAAACTTCACAAGTATGACTTGGTGGATCGATTGTTGGTAAACCTCGTACCATGCCGGCTGTAGATAGTAGCTTCAGGCCGCTGAAATTTAGATGACCGAAGCGAAGATGCCACCTCCATGACTCATTCTTCATGAGTCTTTGAAAACACTTCTCAACTTTTGTGTTTAGATGCAAGGGAAACATGCGATTCCTTGTCATCTTAATACAAGCTATAAGACCTCCTTTTTGGATTTTTCAACCAAAGATGGTTGTTCTCCATATATACTTTATATCCTTTTTCGAGTAATTGACCGATGCTGAGAATATTACTTTTCATGTTAGGAATATAATAAACATCGAAAATATACTCGGGCTTAGCATCCTTTTGATAGATTTTGATCTTCCCTTTGCCTTCAACGGAGAGTTTTGAAGAATCTCCCAAGCTCACACTTCCATGAACTCCTTCTGCGAGTTCCATGAATAGTTCTTTCTTCCCGCACATGTGGTTGCTAGCACCCGAGTCAAGGTACCAAACATCATTCTGAACACTTGAATCATCATGAGCAAGAAGAAGAGTAGAGTTATTACCCACATCATTTGTTGCTTCGGCAAGATTGGTAAGATCTTCAGTTCTGTGCCAGCAATCCGAGGCATAGTGTCCAAATTTTTGACAGTTGTAGCATTGGACGTTCTTATTGGTTCCTCGCCCAGATGTAAATTTTCCCCAATTGCTTCGTCCTCGACCTCTGAAGCTTTGGAACTCCACTTGATTTTGAGTGGTTCGTTGTTGGAGACCACGACCCCTACCTCTGCCACGATCACGACCTCTACTATATGAGCCTCGATCATTTTGAGTCAGCTTTAACTCTAATGCTTGTTCCAAGACTATGGAACCAGTCTTCTTTTGCATGCGTTGCTCATGAACTTGGAGAGATCCTAAAAGCTCCTCTATTGAGATCTCCTCCAAATTCTTAGACTCCTCAATTGCCGCCACCACGTGCTCGAACTTTGATGTAAGGGATCGCAGCAATTTCTCCATCACTCGGATGTCCTCCATCTTCTCTCCATTTCTCCTCATTTTATTCACAATTAGAAGTAATCGTGAATAATAATCGGAGATTTTTTCTTCATCTTTCATTTGAGTGGCTTCAAGATCGCCCCTCAAAGTTTGAAGGCGAATTCTCTTCACCCGCTCGACTCCTTTGTAGATGGTAGCAAGGATTTCCCATGCTTCCTTGCTCGTCGTTGCTTCGGCAACTCTCTCGAAGGTAGACTCGTCCAACCCTTGATAGAGTAGAAAACGAGCCTTGCTATCCTTCTTTCTTTGCTCTTTAAGAGCCTTCTTCTCTTCGGCGGTGTAGGCGGCTTCTACCTCCGGTGTGGGTTCTTTAAACCCATCAAAGATTAGCTCCCACAACTCTTGAGAACCAAATAGAGCTTTCATCTGAATTGACCAACTCTCATAGTTATCTTTCAATAACTTTGGCACTTGTGGATTGATGAAAATATTGGTGGAGGCCATGAGGAGAAGAGGAAATGAAACAAAAATTGAATTGGCTCTGATACCAATTGTTGTATACTAGTCTACGGACTAATATACTATAATCTAAAATTTTAAGTGGAGAATAGATCTTATTCAACTTTTCTTTCTTACTTGCTTGCTTGATTGCTTGATTAATAACAAAGAGATACACTAGCCTTTTATAGGCAAAATACATATATGACTCTTTAACTTCTAATTGAAGATGATGGCTCATTATTTCTCCTAATTGAAGATGATGACTCATCATTTCTCTAAATTGATGATGATGACTCATTTCTCCTAATTGAAGATGATGACTCATCATTTCTCTAAATTGATGATGATGATTCATTTCTCCTAATGAAGATTATGACTCATCATTTCTCTAAATTGATGATGATGACTCATTTCTCCTAATTGATGATGATAACTCTTCATTTCTCCTTATGGTCTCATCTTCTTCCAAAATTAATGTCATAAAGACATTTTATTTGATATTCCAACAAACCCAACCCCCCCAGACCTTCCAATCCCCTCTCACCAATGCCATCGTACCCTAGGAGTGCGTCGGCTTCTACCACAGCCACCTCATCTTCACTGCCCCCGCCCCCCGCCTCATCAACTTCTTCACCGGCGACGAGACCCACCTCCCCAAATCCCCGCCAAGTACGCCTGCCACTCCTTCGGCATCCTCACCGCCCCCGCCGGCATCGCGCTCCTCCATCGTCCTCCTCGGTGACTGGACAGAGACGGATGTTCTCTTCTGCCGACCGAGCGGTGATGACAACAACAACAACTGGTCGGTCCTCCGGCTTGACGTCCCCCGACCCGAGAGTCCTCTCTGTTTCTGTCTGCAACGGAGAGGTTTTCGCCCTGCTCTCGTTCGGCCGGGTGGTGGTTCTTGAGTTCGCAGGCGGTGCAGAAGTGAGTTGGAGGATGGTTGGCGTTGAGTTGCCGCGCGGCAAGCTGAAGATGAGGCCAAGGAAGCGAAAGGGCTATGGGAAGCACACAGCGAAGACGGCCGGGTGCACCTCGTGGAGCGGGCCGGCGAGCTCTTGCTGGTGGCCTTCGTTCACGCGCGAGATGACAGCGACGGTGACACGGCCATTAGGGTTTTCCGGCTGGATTTCGCGAGGGTGGCGTGGGAGGAGACGAGGAGCATCGGGGACTGGTGTTTGTTCATGGACTGCCTCGGCCGGTGCCAGCTGGCGCGGCCGAGGCCGTCGGTGTGGGGAGGGAGGAGCAACTTGTTGGCCCAAAGGCCTTCCACCCTAGTTTTGATGATGATTAACTCATGTAGTTATGTTTATTAATAATCTTGTGATTTTAGTTTCAGATCATTAATCAAGATATTAGTTGGTGATTAGCTTCAACAAAGGTGTTTAGAAGCTTTTCATGGTGATTCCAGGACTCAAGCTTCAAGATCAAACATTGTCTAGCCCATGGATGGAGTTTGGGACCAAGCCGACTTGAAGATGAAGATCATCAAGAAGACTTAGGTATCCTAATTTAGATAGTGTGTTTTAGATCCATTTGTAAAGATAAGAATAGTTGATATGCTCAAGTGCACAAACACACACACGTTTTATGTTTGGTTTTTGGTTTTCATGAATAGTTGATCAAAACAAGTTTAATTGATAGATGTATAGTTGTTTCATTCTATACATGCATGCTTAACTTTTAAACAAACTTATTTTGATATGTCTATTCATGAGTTTTTAGGAAAATCAAATTTCCTATTGAAAAATCAAGTTTGATAAAAATACATGTTTTGATTTTTGTAAAAATGATAAAACACCAAAATAGTTCACATTGATTGATATTTGAGCTAAACTTTTTACCACATGTTTATATATCAATGCAATATGATAAAACTATTTTGGTGATTTTTTAGAAGTGTTTAAAAGATTTTTCAAAATATTTTTAAACTGTTTTTCTGACTCAGATTTCTGTTCCAGGCTTCAACCAGTCGACTAGTCAACTAACCTAGTCGACTTGGGATGAAGTCGGTCGACCGGCCGGTCGACCGACGTGCACAGATTGTGCACGTTTGGCAGACACAGGGACGGTCGACCGTCAGGGTCGACCGGGTCTGAGAGCTCTGCTATCTGTTTGTTTAGGTCGACCGTGCCGGTCGACTGGGTTGCCCCACGGTCACATTTCTGACCGTTGGCGGTCGGCCCGGCCGGCCGACCGGTAGCCTGTCAGGCTGCCACATCAGCCTAACGGCTAGTTTTCTATTTGGCCTATATAAACCCCAATTCTTTGGGATTTTGGCCAAGGTTTTTACAAGAGAAAAATTCCCAATTTCCCTGAGTTTAAAACAAGTTTTTCAAAAGAGTTTTAAGTGCCAAAAGATCAATCTTATTTGTTTTGAGTGTTTTGTTTATTTCAAAGAAATTAGGGTTTTTGGGAATTAGTTTTTGAGCTAAAGTTTCTATATCATTTTTTGGTGTTTTCCCAAGAGAATTTCTTTGATCAAAACACTTATTTTTCACACTTGAGCTATCTTCTATCCTAATCTATTTATGATCTTTGTTTTGTGGAAAGAGAGAAAAAAGAGAAGTGTTTGAGGTTAAGCCTCCAAGTTGTAAACCCTCCTTATTTGTGTATCCCTCTTGGGTAGAGGTTGATCGGAGTGGTATTGGTTTGGATCCCTCTTCAGTAGAGGTGATTGTGTTTGTATTGGCTACGGGCCTTATCCCTCTTCGGTAGAGGTGGATTGTGGTTGTATTGGCTACGGGCCTACCCCTCGGTTGTGAGGTGGTTGTTTGAGAGAGGAGTTTGGTACTCCTAGAGTTGTAACAAATCCTCTTAGGTAGAGGTTCCCTCGGTGGGAGATAGTGGATTGGAAATCCTACACGGTGGTGTAGGCGGGGATGTAGAGCTAGGGGCTCGAACCTCGAAACATATCATTGCCTTTGCGTTTGATCCATTGTCTCTCAACTCTCTCTCTCATTCATTTGTGCATAGCATTATTCATATTGTCATATCATTCATATTGTTTGTGTTGCCTTGTATTGATTCATATTGCTTATTCATTATATGCTTGGATTGCTTGTGTGTGTGCCTCACTTATACTTATCCACAAGAGCTTCACATAGCACCTCAACCCATTCAAGGGGAATCAAGAGGAGTTAGTCCAGAGCCCTTCACGGGGAATTCGGCTACACTTGTGTGTTGTATTAAGTGTGTTGCAAGAATTATTTTAAGCTTCCGCATTTAGCGCACTTAGTTTTGTATTTAGTTCTAGATTAGCATTTACACCTATTCACCCCCCCTCTAGGTGTTTTTCAATTGGTATCAGAGCTAGTGCTCCTGATATTAGGCTTAACATCCTAAGAGTGAGATCCATTTGATTGCTAATCTATTGTTTGCATTTGCTTGTTTGCACACTCATATAGTTTATCATGGACTTCATGACCCCACCTAGCTTTGACCCTTCCAACATTGTTGTTTGGAAGTATAGGATGTCCATGTACCTAAAGACCCTAGGTTTGCATGTCTTTTTTGTGGCCACCAAGAAATGCTATCTTGGAGATCGCAATCATATAGGGGCCAATGCACAAGCCCTTGAGGCCATTAGAAGCACATTACCTAAAGATTATCTTTTGTGTGTTTCTAACTTTGATTACGCTTTTGTGGTATGGAACAAGTTGACAACCACCACCACCTCCGAGGTTCAATTGCAAATCCAACAAGAAGAGGAATCTAGTGGAGATAAATTCGAGCCGCAACAATGCTATACAGTCCAAGGGAATGACTCCCTTGAGGTACTTTCAGAATCTCAACTAGATAATGATGATTGTGCTAGTTCTTCAAATGATTTTGTTTATCCCCATGCTTTAAATGAAGAACTATCCATTGTGTGTGAAAAATTAATTGAAAAATATAATTTGTTGAAAAAGAAAAGTCTAGGAATTGAAAAAGAAAATAAGAGTTTGCATTCTAGACTTAACGATGTTTTGCAAGAGAAGGTTGAGGTCTAAAATGAAAGGGATTCATTAAGATCTCAATTAGACGTTGCATTAAAAGAAAATGATTTTTTAAAATCTAAAAATGATTGCCATGCAATTTTGAAGAAAAATGAAATTTATCTTCTAAAGTTGATTTTGTTTTAAAAGAAAATGTTGCTTTGAAAAATAAAATTATTTCTATTTCAAATGAGTTGAATGTTTGTTTGGATAAAATATTGTTTTACAAAATAAGATTGATGCACATGTTTGCCATGCTAGGGTAGTATCACACACTTCACCTATTGCATGCCACACTTCTTCTAAGATTAATGATGATATTTGTTTGTTGAAGAAGAAAATAGATTGTTTGGGATCCACTATGAGAAAATGTGCCATGAACCATACACGCTTGGAATCCTTGTTTCGAAAGAAACAAGTTCCATCCTTTATGCATGCACACCCTCCACGGCATACACATGCTCCTCACGGACACCATCACACTATGTATGCTCATGTGTACACTTGTACACATTGTGGACGTAAGGGCCACCTTGCTAAATTTTGCTTTGATAGATTACATAATGTAAATTTAGCAAAGAAATTTGTTTGGGTTAGAGAAGGTACTAACCCCCATGGACCCAAAAGAGTATGGGTACCAAGACCACCCCTCCTTTATTTAACGTAGGTGTGGGCTCTCACATGACGTGAGAGTTGCCGTACCTTGGAGTGGATGCGTTCCGTGCTTAAAGAGAACCAATTGGATGCATCACTTTCAAGGGAAGATTTGATGGAGATGACCACCTTGTTTTGGAGACAAGGAAAGTTGCCTTCTAGGTTTTGGTAACGATCTCTAACTCCTTATGTTTACATGCTTTCCATGTTTATCTTTCATAGCATGTTTTTGATGTTTGTTGATTACTATGAAAATGCCATGCTTATTAGATTAGTGATATACATGTTTAGTTATTTTGAGACACCCATGTTTAATATGGATAAATTCTTTTGTGTTCTCACTATATGGTTGCTATTGCGTATATCATATTTCTAATAACATGTGGATATTCATAATAATCATGTTTTGCTTATCATGTCGATTTTTATATTGTGTTTTGATGCTTCATGTTAAGATTACTTGTTTAGAGGTTAGTTTTCACTAAAACTAGGTATATACTTGTGTATATAGTGGGCCACAAATAAATCTATATATGTTGAGCTTGAATACTTATTTGTTCCCATTAGATGTGTTAGTATAGTCTAGTTTTGATGATTCATACATTTTAAACTTGTATTCTCATTTTTGAATTTGTTTTATGATTGTGTGTTTCACTTCATGTATATGTTTGTATTGCCAAACATTAAGATATACATGTATACCCCTTGAGTCATTTGCCTTTCATGCAAATCTATATATGGACTCAATTGTGTTTAGGGATGTGTATGTATACTTATTGTGTTGACAATTCATACATATACCTTGAAATGAAATTTGTTTTGGTGAAGATTTAGTTATTCATGTTTTCATATTTTTATGTTTAAACTTCATGTATATGTCTACCTTATCCAAACTATTCATATACATATACATCTTTTTGAGCCACGTGCCTTAATGCATATATTTTGTGGACTCGTGTTTTGGATATGTATGTATACTTTAGTTTGTATTAGACATACATATGCCTTGAAGATTAAATAATTTTAGATAATTTTTCATGTTTTCATGTTTCAAGGAATCTTGAGCTTAATTGGAAATTTCATAATGCCATGTCACACATTACTTGTACACTCATCATTTTTTTAAATATTTCTCATGAGTATGTTTTTCATGAGCATGTATGAACTTTATTGAATATTGAGTGTTTTTAAGTACTATGTGATTTACATGTGTCTTATGAAAATTATTTTAGTTTATTCCTTACTTGAAGGATTTCGTACTAGTTAACAAATTTTTCATTTTAACTAGTTCGTTTTCTTCATTGTGTTATGAGTTATACCATGCTTTTATTGTTATGTCAATTGGTATCATTGAACTCTTTCAATTGGTATCATTTTGATCTTTTTGTATACTTATATGTTTATTGTGTATGTATATTTTCAATTAGTATCATCTATTGGTGATTGGTACTCATTCTATTTCATACACATATATATGTTTTATTTGTGCTATTATATTTCTATATCTTGAGCACAAATCTTGTTTATGCTAGAGCTTGAGCTTCAACTTTATTTCAATTGATTTAGTTTTCAATTGGTATCTTATTTCAAGCCTACGCATAGTTTTTGTTGGTATTTCATAAAGGGGGAGAAATTTCGATTTTCATAATTCAATTGGTAATTGTATTTCCACTCCCTTACTTTATGATAGAAAATAGTCATTTCAATTGTTTATATGGCTTAAAAAGAAAAATACTATCTTTTGATATCAAGATGCCTTGTGTTTTAAATTGGTATCTAAAAATTTTGTTTAAAGAAAATACAAAAGTTTTGATTTATATTGACTATATGCAAGGAGAGCTTAACATCTCTTCCACATATAGATTCATGTTGAGTGTATCTTATATTGAGGAGCTTAACATCTCTTCTTTATGTGGTACACGTGTATAGGGGGAGTTTCACATCTCCTCTTATGCATTACATAATGTGTGTTATGTGAATTAGGGCTTAACATCACTCTTTCATGTAATGCATATGTGTAGGGAAGCTAACTTAGCGTCTTCCTCTTCATGAATGTATATAGCATATAACATTTATTGATCTTTGCTTACTTTCAATTGGTATCAAGATGCTACTTTGACATATTTTTAATTGATATCATGTTTTTATAGTCACCGCTTATTGACTTTGTTTTTTTTATTTTAGACAAAAAGGGGGAGAACATTGTTTTATTTTTTTGATTGACAAAAAGGGGGAGAAAGATTTTTACCCCTCATTTTATTGTTTTGATTGTTTACCCCTTTGTTGATGATTGACAAAAAGGGGGAGAATTATTTGTGAGTTTAACATGCATTATATAAAACTCATAAACTCTAATAGAGAAGATGTTTTTAATATGCATGATTTGTTCATGTTTTTATATATGCATATTTATGTTTTTGTATATATTAAGTTTAATATAGTTTAATGTTATTGGTATCTAGAGCATGTTTTATTTTTGAACATTGCATTGGTATCTAGAACCTTTTTTATTATTTATGCAGATTTATGCATTCTTATTTAAGAGCCTTCATTGCATATTATGTTTATTTGTTTATGCATGAGTTAAGGGGGAGCTTCTTTGAAGCTTAACTTTAATCCATGCATATATAACTCCAAGAGTTTTGTCATCATCAAAAAGGGGGAGATTGTTGGCCCAAAGGCCTTCCACCCTAGTTTTGATGATGATTAACTCATGTAGTTATGTTTACTATAATTTTGTGATTTTAGTTTCAGATCATTAATCAAGATATTAGTTGGTGATTAGCTTCAACAAAGGTGTTTAGAAGCTTTTCATGGTGATTCCAGGGCTCAAACTTCAAGATCAAACATTGCCTAGCCCATGGATGGAGTTTGGGACCAAGCCGACTTGAAGATGGAAGATCATCAAGAAGACTTAGGTATCCTAATTTAGATAGTGTGTTTTAGATCCATTTGTAAAGATAAGAATAGTTGATATGCTCAAGTGCACAAACACACACGTTTTATGTTTGGTTTTTGGTTTTCATGAATAGTTGATCAAAACAAGTTTAATTGATAGATGTATAGTTGTTTCATTCTATACATGCATGCTTAACTTTTTAAACAAATTTATTTTGATATGTCTATTCATGAGTTTTTAGGAAAATCAGATTTCCTATTGAAAAATCAAGTTTGATAAAAATACATGTTTTGGTTTTTGGTAAAAATGATAAAACACAAAAATAGTTCACATTGGTTGATATTTGAGCTAAACTTTTTACCACATGTTTATATATCAATGCAATATGATAAAACTATTTTTGGTGATTTTTAGAAGTGTTAAAAGATTTTCAAAATATTTTAAACTGTTTTTCTGACCCAGATTTCTGTTCCAGGCTTCAACCAGTCGACTAGTCACTAACCTAGTCGACTTGGGATGAAGTCGGTCGACCGGGCCGGTCGACCGACGTGCACAGATTGTGCACGTTTGGTAGACACAGGGACGGTCGACCGTCAGGGTCGACCGGGTCTGAGAGCTCTGCTATCTGTTTGTTTGGGTCGACCGTGCCGGTCGACTGGGTTGCCCCAACGGTCACATTTTTGACCGTTGGCGGTCGGCTGGGCCGGCTGACCGGTAGCCTGTCAGGCTGCCACATCAGCCTAACGGCTAGTTTTCTGTTTGGCCTATATAAACCTCAATTCTTTGGGATTTTGGCCAAGGTTTTTACAAGAGAAAAATTCCCAGTTTTCCTGAGTTTAAAACAAGTTTTTCAAAAGAGTTTTAAGTGTCAAAAGATCAATCTTATTTGTTTTGAGTGTTTTGTTTATTTCAAAGAAATTAGGGTTTTTGGGAATTAATTTTTGAGCTAAAGTTTCTATATCATTTTTGGTGTTTTCCCAGAGAATTCTTTGATTAAAATACTTGTTTTCCACACTTGAGCTATCTTCTATCCTAATCTATTTAGGATCTTTGTTTCGTGAAAAGAGAAAAAGAGAAGTGTTTGAGGTTAAGCCTCCAAGTTGTAAAACCTCCTTATTTGTGTATCCCTCTTTGGTAGAGGTTGATCGGAGTGGTATTGGTTTGGATCCCTCTTCGGTAGAGGTGATTGTGTTTGTATTGGCTACGGGCCTTATCCCTCTTCGGTAGAGGTGGATTGTGGTTGCATTGGCTACGGGCCTACCCCTCGGTTGTAAGGTGGTTATTTGAGAGAGGAGTTTGGTACTCCTAGAGTTGTAACAAATCCTCTTCGGTAGAGGTTCCCTCGGTGGGAGATAGTGGATTGGAAATCCTACACGGTGGTGTAGGCGGGGATGTAGAGCTAGGGGCTCGAACCTCGAAACATATCATTGCCTTTACGTTTGATCCATTGTCTCTCAACTCTCTCTCTCATTCATTTGTGCATAGCATTATTCATATTGTCATATCATTCATATTGCTTGTGTTGCCTTGCATTGATGCATATTGCTTATTCATTATATGCTTGGAGTGCTTGTGTGTGTGCCTCACTTATACTTAACCACAAGAGCATCACATAGCACCTCAACCCATTCAAGGGGAATCAAGAGGAGTTAGTCCAAAGCCCTTCACGGGAAATTCGGCTACACTTGTGTGTTGTATTAAGTGTGTTGCAAGAATTGTTTTAAGCTTCCGCATTTAGCACACTTAGTTTTGCATTTAGTTCTAGATTAGCATTTACACCTATTCACCCCCCCCCCCCCCCCCCAGGGTGTTTTTCACAACTGCGTTTACGTCGCCGAAATGTGTCATCACCGGACTGTGCTGCCTCTGGATGGGACTCCGTTCCGCCAGTTCCCCTTGGCTGCTGCGAGGTGGCCTTCCCCTGTTTGGGTCCACTCCAGTTTTGTCTAGGACCACTGCTGTGGTTCTTGCTTCTTGGCTTTTTTATTTTATTTTTATTTTGATTTTGATTGTGTAACAAGAGATTGAAGCGGCAGTTGGACTAGTTTGCATAATTTCTGTCATAGACAGTATCATCAGGATCTATCTGCAAAAAATTTGTGGGGTCAACGAATTGTTTTAGTTAAGAGAACTTATTTTTGTAATCTATCTTTCACTCCTCTGACAAAACAAAAAAGATTCAAGAAATAACTCTTCTATTTCTATAAGGTTTTTTTTTTTTATAACTTTTATCCTTTCCAAACACTTAAACATGCTCAAATTTATATTAACTTTTTTTATAATCATATTAATTAATTTAACACAAATGCGCATGAGAAAACTCATAACGGACCTTAATTCAGCATTTTTTTTCTCTTTTCCTTTTTTTTTTTTTTTTTTTTGGGGACAGTCAGCCACACAACCAGAAGAAGGACAAAAAAAAAAAAAAAAAAAATCAAAAGAGATTACAAAGCAGTCAAGTGACACACTCAAAGTCCTCAACCAGGTCATCGAGTCTTTGAGCCGGCCAATTTGTCCGTTCAACATATTTTTTATACTCAACTCTCAAGAGAGAGAGAGAGAGAGAGACACAGAGCAGCAATGGCTGGAGGTCCACCGTCCTCGGCCTCCTCCTCCTCCTCCGCAAACTCATCCTCATCGTTAGGGCTCCCTCCGCCGAAGATCCTCCTTGCGAAACCCTCACCGGGGCCCACCTCGGAGTCGTAGGTCTTTTTCCATTGATTTCAATTGTCCAAAACTTTGAGCAGGCGTTTCTGACGAAGCACCATCTAGCATTTTGTTTACAAGTTGATCTTTTGACACAACCCAGTGAGTACCACAAGGCATATCAAAGCGATAGAAAACAGTACGTAAATATTGCCAGAAACTATAGCTTTCTTCAGAACAATTGACCAAAGAACAGATAAAGAAAACATGAGAGAGAGAGAGAGAGAGAGAGATCCTAAATTTCCACTTCTGGAAACTCATCATACACCGAAACAGGGACTGAGGGCAAACAAAAGATACAAAACAGATCCTGGAAGCTCCTGTTACGAGAAATTTTGGTGGTATAGGTACCAAGGGATGATGGGCACTAGAAACTCGAGGCCACTGCTGATACAAACTACAGTAAGATTATGCGTAACCCTGGGCTATAACTAACATACACGAAGGATGGTGCTGATTAGAATTCGTATAGGTCTACTCGCACTTGATAGAACAGTATATGTGCCGCACAAAGAGCAAGGATGCACGGAACCCAACAGTCCCCAGCATGAGGAAGAAGCCATAGGAGATGCAGGTCATGTAGCCGAAGGAGAAAGATGTCTGCATGAAGCCCAACATGTCCGATCTTGCGTGGTAGTAGTAGAGACAGTAGAAGAAGATGAATATACCTGTTGAGCCTCCACAAAGAACAGCCCTGAAGGTACATTATGTTCATAAGCTCAGTCCTCGGAAGTACCATTAAAGTTTAAACTAAAATGTACCAGCTGATAGTCTATAAGAAATACTGAAAACAATTGGCATAAATATTAAAATATATATAGCTCATATGAAGATGCATCTAAACAGATTGGAATCCTGTCAGGGTGAGGAGACCTGTCTACGACACACACCGTTCTGCAAAGGTTGATCAATATCTTGCTGAATGTGGACAGGAACTATTGTTAGTGGTCTTCATTTCGAGGATCAAGATTAAAATTGTGGTTTATCGTCTCGACTGGTCGAAATTAGAGTGGGTGACGGTAAAAGGGTTGGGAGATTGGTGTTTTGTTGATGTGGGAAGGAAATTTGCAGTGTCGTGTCCGAACCCAGCAGAATGGGGTGGGAGGAAGAATTGCATTTATTTTGCAGGACTGATAGGTGACGGCGATTGGACTGAGGTTCCGGTCGAAGAAGGGGGGATAAATACTAGGCAAGGTCATCTTTTCTATGCACCACGGACGAGGACTTTCCAGTGGCCTTCACCTATGTGGGTATATCCAAGTATGTTCAACTAGATCCTAATGACTCTCACTTGATATAGAGAGAACTGAAATGAATGTGTCATTTTAGTAGTTTAGACATTAGTCCTTTTGTATATGTTCTTCTTGGTCATGTTTCTTCATATACTGTGAAATTGCATCCTCGCTTTTACACCATTAATGATCATGCTATGGTTTGCTGTGAATTATGTTGGAGTTACATTATCCTACTCTGGAGCAATGGTTCTTTTCAGTTTGGCTGTGTTGTAAGCTTAATACATGTTGAACCAGTAGCTGGAAAATTTGAAAGAATGTGTTTTTCGCCTTGTCCATGTTGAAGCTAACTGACTTCTCTATCTAGTTTGTACAAATGAGAATTAAAATGAGCAATGGGGTGTGTCATATGACTCACATCTTGTTAATAACAAAAAAAATTAACGTTTGCACATAGTGTACATTTGAAATAGAGGATCCAATTGAAACTGCTTTCAGAAATTTCATTGTAACTGAGTGCATAATTCATCAATCGCAAACAATTTCTAAGATATCTATACTAGAAAGAAAATTCTAAGAGTAGCTGGTGGCAGTCGGGTACTGACTTTGATCAGTCAATGGAACATAGCTTCAGGAATAATATGGACCAAACTAGACTTTTGGCTAAAAGCAAAATGATGGGGTTTAGGATGTGGGATAAATCCATTATCATTCCCCCTTTGCATGAGCTGGAGACTGGAAAGAGAGTGATGAAATTTGTGACCAAGGAGTGAATAAAAGTTCTGGGTGCATAATTAGATGAAATGAATAAGCTGCTCTTGATCAGATCGTGACCTGTATTCTCTGGTTGAATCAAATCTTATTTCCCCTTCTCTCCAGATCCTTCTTCCATGTAGCACCCAACCTTTAGATTGCCCTCTTATAAAGAACAATGAAAAGCCGCCCTTATTTGTTTTGAATAACCACAATAGTCACCGGAGGGTATAAAAAAAAAAAAACCCAAATCTCCCAAAATTTCAAATATTCTTCTTTGTAAATGTCTTCATTGTTGACATGATTCACCATGGTTGCTTCTGACTCGACTTCTGCAATGGCTTCAGACATCACCCAATGTACACTATCCACATCCTGATTGACTGTTTTCAGATGTACCAAGTTTCGAGGTCAAGATACAAATCCATGAGGAACCATGTGACTCTAAAATTTGAATTTCATCAAATCCTCGGCCTGCTTCATCTACCCACGTCATTCAATAATCTTAGTAGAACTTTCTTGACTATCTCGTGTCATTTACATAAAGAAGATGAAGAAAAATGTATTGTTATGACGTAATTGCTGGTCATGGTGATTTATTTCTGGTGTTATGAATGAGTGGGAGTATCATTTGTTCACATATATATATATATATATATATATATAATATATATATATATATATATATATATATATATATATATTAATGGTAGCTTTTGTCTGAAAAACAGTTACAATCTTTATTCTTATACCGTCATTATATCAATTATCAGGAAAGCTCGAAAGTGTCATATTTTGAATCTATACAATGAGCAAAGAATAATGAGTATCCTTGCACTATTAGTGTGTGACGTGTGTCTCTGTTAATGTCTTATCAATGATGGATTTCCTTGTGACTCACTTGATACAAAGAGAAATGGATGTGTCGTTATAATAGTTTAGACATCAGTATTGTGTCAGTTTATACATGTTCTTGTTGGTCTTATTTCTTCATTTACTGTGAAACTGCATGCTGTCCTTTACACCTTTGGAGGTCTAACTATGGTTTGTTGTGAATCATATTTGAGTTACATTAAAACATTTGCATGAATATCGTACTTTGGAGTAATGGTTCTTTTCAGCCTGGTTGCGTTGTAAGTTTAATACCTATTGCGTCAGATGCTTGAAAATTTGAAAGAAATTGTTATTCACCATGACTACATTGAAGCTAAATCGACTTCTCTATCTAGTCTAGGAAAAATGAAACATAGAATCAAACAATGGGTGGGTTATATGACTCACATCTTGTTAATAGGAGAAAAATTAACATTCGCGCATAGCTTGTCTTTGTAATAGAGGATCCACACTACTTTCTAAAATTTTCATTATAACTGAGTTCCGAGTTCATCAATCACTAATCGTTTCTGAGGTATCTATAGTAGGAAAGGAAAAAAAAATCACAAATCTT
Organism: Agave tequilana; assembly: GCA_038442645.1. Classification (NCBI taxonomy): domain Eukaryota; kingdom Viridiplantae; phylum Streptophyta; class Magnoliopsida; order Asparagales; family Asparagaceae; genus Agave; species Agave tequilana. Next base: position 20,608 of record JAVJIF010032013.1, read on the forward strand.
CGAAGTTTCTTGACTGACTTGTGGAATTCACAAAAAGAAACAATGTACTGCTTTGAGGTAATTGCTGATCATGATGATATCTCTGATGTTATGAATGAGTGGCAGTACCAATGTTCTCATTTATATTAATTTTTGGCTTTTGTCTTAATCAATTATTCTTCATTCTTATGTTATTGTAACATCAAGGAAACTGGGAGTGTCACTTGCTGAGTTTAAAGATTTGCATCTTGTTTATGTCAAGGTGGGTGCCCTTCACTATGTGTTGTTCTTATAGTTGGGCTGTTCTTTATTGTAGAGTTGCATCTTAAATTTTTCTTTTGATATAGAGGGTCATGTCCTTTGTTGTATTTTTGTTTTCACATAATGGGGAGTGCCCTTCATTTGTAGTTTGTTTTTTCCATCAAGGAGAGTGAGTTCTCTTTTACTGATTTTTGCCCCCTATATCAAGGGGACTGCCCTTTTTATTGAATTTTATATCGAGGGAAGTCACCTTCATTTGATTTACAGGTTGAAATTTTTTTGAAGATGTGACCTTCATTTGATTTTACTGTTTGAATTTTTGTTTCTACGTGAAGGGGGGATTTTGCCTTGTATTTCTGATTTTGTCTCGAGGGGGGAGTGCCCTTCATTGTATTTACAGCTGAAGCTTGTTTGTATATAAGGGCTTACTCATCTCTTTGTGTTTTTGTTTCTACATCAATGGGTCCTCTTTTTGTTTTTGTTTTTTTTTTTTTTTTGTGGTTGTATCTTTTTTATTGTTTTATGAGTTTCTTTGACTGCCATTTCTTTTCCCTTCCGTTATAAAGTTTGTCTGGTTTTGTTGATGATACTAGGGAAAATTGCAAAATGGCTTTAGACAAGGCCCAGGGTACAATACACCCATGTGTAACTAACTTAAGTTACACACACCTAGAGATGGCTAACGGAATGAATCGGGTCGATTCGTTCCATTTGGTCAATGGATTTGTTACGAGACGGGTCAGAGAGACAGGAAATGAATCGGGTCTCTTGACCCGATTCGTTACCCGGATTTGTCGAGACAGGTCCAACCCGTCTCGTTTTTGTTATTATTATTTTTAAATTTTGAGGGTTTAAAAATAAAAATAAAAAAAACAGAATAAGGGTCTCTATCTAATTTTTCCCTCTCATAGCTATATGATAATTTAGGACTTTAAAAAAAAAATCTATAGGGGATCCGATTCATCACATGATTCGTCACGGGATGAATCTGACCCATCCTTTTTATACGGGATGGGTCGAGTCGCCTTGACCAGCCTCGGAACCGGGCGAATAGGGGGCGAACCCGTATTCGCCCTGTGCGACTATGACGAGTCGCACAGGACGAATCGGGGCGGGCCGACCCGCCTCGATAGCCATCCATACACACACCTCTCCCTACCACACAAAAATAGTTTTTAAAATAGGTTATTAGCAATTTGAGGGGATCACATGCACAAAAATTTAAAATTGTTTGTATCTCACCTTATAAAATTTTGTGCGCTGAAAATTGTAATGTGTAACTAAGCTTAGTTACGCCCGTAATTATATTTTGTTTGAAATTTAAAAAAAAAATCCTGCCAACGGCTTTTATTCTGAAGGAAAAAGGAAGAAAAATAAAGAATATTAAATTCCAGAATCCATCAATCTTCATGAATGGCTGGATGTAATATAAGGGTCGGTCAGGATTAGTTCTGGAGTAAGCAACAGTCCCAGATCCTAAACAGTTTAGGATTGGAAAAACTCATCCAAATCCTCAAACTTTAAAAGGAAAAATTGAATCTAATTCCTCAACAATTTCAAAGTACCTAAGAGCGCTCCCAACCTCTATAAAATCCAACCCAAACCACTAACAAATAACCATCACAGCCCGCCGGCAATGAGGTCTCCCCAATCCAAGAAGCAGAAGACGACAACGACCACCACCGTCACCGCCGCCTCCGGTGACTGGTCGTCGGTGCAGTCGGATCTTCTCCTCTCCGTCCTCGAGCGCCTCTCCCCCCGCGACCTCTTCGCTGTGGCCGCCACCTGCACCTCCTGGCGCTCCCTCACCAAGTCCTACGCCGCCGCCGCCCCTCCCTTGCGCCTCCACTTCCGCTTCTCCTCCTATGCGGCGATGACCCCCTTAACCCAACCTCCCCAGACCTTCCAATCCCCTCTCACCAACGCCATCCTACCCCAGGAGTGCGTCGGATTCTACCACAGCCACCTCATCTTCACTGCCCCCGCCCCCCGCCTCATCAACTTCTTCATCGGCGACGAGACCCACCTCCCCCAAATCCCCGCCAAGTACGCCTGCCACTCCTTCGGCATCCTCACCGCCCCGCCGGCATTGCGCTCCTCCATCGTCCTCCTCGGTGACTGGACAGAGACGGATGTTCTCTTCTGTCGGCCGAGCGGTGATGACAACAACAACAACTGGTCGGCCCTCCGGCTTGACGTCCCCGACCCGAGAGTCCTCTCTGTTTCCGTCTGCAACGGAGAGGTTTTCGCCCTGCTCTCGTTCGGCCGGGTGGTGGTTCTTGAGTTCGCAGGCGGTGCGGAAGTGAGTTGGAGGATGGTTGGCGTTGAGTTGCCGCACGGCAAGCTGAAGATGAGGCCGAGGAAGCGAAAGGGCTACGGGAAGCACATGGCGAAGACGGCCGGGGTGCACCTTGTGGAGCGGGCCGGCGAGCTCTTGCTGGTGGCCTTCGTTCACGCGCAAGATGACAGCGGCGGTGACACGGCCATTAGGGTTTTCCGGCTGGATTTCGCGAGGGTGGCGTGGGAGGAGACGAGGAGCATCGGGGACTGGTGTTTGTTCATGGACTGCCTCGGCCGGTGCCAGCTGGCGCGGCCGAGGCCGTCTGTGTGGGGAGGGAGGAGCAACTGCGTTTACGTCGCCGAAATGTGCCATCACTGGACTGTGCTGCCTCTGGATGGGACTCCGTTCCGCCAGTTCCCCTTGGCTGCTGCGAGGTGGCCTTCCCCTGTTTGGGTCTACCCCAGTTTTGTCTAGGACCACTGCTGTGGTTCTTGCTTCTTGCTTTTTTATTTTATTTTGATTTTGATTTTGATTGTGTAACAAGAGATTGAAGCGGCAGTTGGACTAGTTTGCATAATTTCTGTCATAGACAGTATCATCAGGATCTATCTGCAAAAAAATTTGTGGGGTCAACGAATTGTTTTAGTTAAGGGAACTTATTTTTGTAATCTATCTTTCACTCCTCTGACAAAACAAAAAAGATTCAAGAAATAACTCTTCTATTTCTATAAGGTTTTTTATATAACTTTTATCCTTTCCAAACACTTAAACATGCTCAAATTTATATAAATTTATATTAACTTTTTTATAATCATATTAATTAATTTAACACAAATGTGCATGAGAAAACTCACAACGGACCTTAATTCAGTATTTTTTTTCTTTTCCTTTTTTTTTTTGATAGTCAGCCGCACAACCAGAAGGAAAAAAAATAAAAATAAAAAGAGATTACAAAGCGGTCAAGTGACACGCTCAAAGTCCTCATCCAGGCCATCGAGTCTTTGAGCCACGGGGGGAGACCCTGACCATTGTTGGGCTGTAACCAATTTATCCGTTCAACATATTTTTTATACTCGACTCTCACACACACACACACACACACACACACACACACACGGGGGGAGGCTTATTCGTTCAAAATATTTTTTTATTCTCGACTCTCATAGCGGGGGGCCGTCCTCCTCTTCCGCCACGAGCTCATCCTCATCGTCGGGGGCTCCCTCCACCGAAGATCCTTCTCGCGAAGCCCTAGCGGGGGCCCACCGCAGCGCAGGACCCTTCCTCCGCCGGAGCTCCGTCCTCCTCCTCCGGAGTTGTCCTGAGGTCCTCCCGCAACGCCGCTCAGCCTGGATCCCTCAGCCTCTTCTCCGAGTCTTGGGAATTCCACACTGATAGAATCTTTCCTGTACTCTTCTTAAACCCGAGTAAATCAGATGCAAAAATATAGGAATTTTTAGGATAATTTACATTTTTTAATTACTGTGTGAGATCGCGCAAGCAGTTCTTGACCGAGAACACTGATTTCAATGTTGTTTTATTGGGATCATTGGGCCACTCAACGATCTTGAATGAGTTCTATGGCTTTGATGGAAGCTCACCAGGTATTGTTATCTAATTTGAGCACTAAGTTGCTTTGCTAACTCACCTTAAAAGAGAAAATTTGATAATATTTCAAATTTTGCTACATTTTTCTCCAATGAGGTATCTCCTATATTTCGTGAACGGAGACGCTAGAAAGAGTTTCAAAGCTTGTGTTTTGATTTTTTTTTTTTTTCAATTATTATTTACTCTCAACTTTTAATCTCAATGATCTCCTGTACACTCAAATTCGAATCCAAGTTAAGCAAGCATGCATGTACCAGGAGCTAACCCTTGACTCAATAGATATATGTAGGGTTTATTTTATATACATACCCTCCAAATCTTTTATATTTAGAAGTTTACTCCACTAATGATTGATATTATCTATGTACCTTTCAAATCTTTTAAGTCAGAAAAATTCACCCCTCATCTGTTATTATATAAGAATCAAAAGAGAATTTTTTTTTTGTTGTTAAAACACTAAAAATGACTAATTTATCCTTTTATACTCTAATTAACACCCTAATCCTAACCTCTTTCCTCTTCTTTCTCACACACGAGAGAGAGAGAGAGAGAGCATGCTTCTTTTTCTAACTTTTTTTAATTTTTTCTTTAAAAAACAAAAGTAAGCCCATAATGGATCAAGTCAAAAACTAACAATAAGGGTAATGTGTTTACCAATCGAAAGATTCGAGGGGTATATTGATAATATTTATGATTTAGAGGGTAATTTGTAAATATAGAAGATTTGAAGGGTATATGCTAAAAAACCCATATGGGTAACATAGTTGGAGGTTTTTTTTTTCCCCTAGCAAAATCACGAATCTAAGTAAGCCCTCGTCTAGTTCCTTGTAATGATTAGGTTAGGAACTCATATCCCGCAATCAATCATTCTCAACTCATTCCTTAAACCGAAAATCACTATAAAAATAAGGATTAATATCTACTTTTCCTTATAGTATCTATTTACACTCTTTGCTTGGTTTGTTTTATCGTAAAAGGTCGCAAGTGCACTTTGCGAACTTGCGACTTACGGTCATACGGTGTTTGTGATTACCGCACAAGTGGTAAGTTGCATATGCATCTCAATTGCGTTTCACTTGCAACACAAACAGTTAATTTTGTGGTCATGCAAATCCCACTTACAGCCCACTTGTAGCAATAAACAGTTAATTTTGTGGTCGTGCAAATTTGTATTACTGACAATTAATTGTAATTAGATTAATATTTTTATTGTTAGATTAATCTTTTATATTATAAAAAATTTTAATTATTAGATTACATATAATTATTAGATTAAAGATTTTACTAATAATTCAATAATTTTTATATTAGAATCTTTTTTATTACTAGATTAATTTTTTATTTGCTAAATTAATATATTCCACTTAATTTTAATTCTTATTTTATTTATAGATCAGTAGTATTTAGTATAAATTTAATAAGCTTTGATTATTAGATTTGTTTTTTAATTTGTTATATTTAATTTTTAGTATTTACTAAGTTTTAGTTTTTATTTTTTATAATATATTATATTTTTATTTAATTTATTTTAATTTTTAATTATTTAATAGTTGTTAATTTTTATTTATTTAATAAATTTATTTTTATTTATTTAATATTTAATTATTTTTAGCTCTTTGATATTTTATTAGTTTTTTAATTTTATTTAATTTATAATGTTTTTAGATTATATTTATTATTCTTACTTAAATTTAATTTTAATTTTTTAATCACCAAACAGTTAATTTTATGGTTAATTTTTCCACTTACGACTTATATATTACGATAACCAAATGCCGTAAAATAAAATACATTTTTCCACTTACAACTTTACATTACCAACAAAATATCGTAAAATTTATGTGTATGTAACTCACTAGCAACTGTAAAAGAACTTGCGACTTACGACTTACGACAACCAAACAGGCTCTACATACATGGAGGAAGCTTTTTGTTTAACAAAAACGTCTTAATTGTAATTTGTTGCAATTTATTCCCTACAATTATTTGACAATCCCTATGCACGCTTCCCCCATAAATTGTTTCTCTGTAATTTATTCTTTAAATTTATGTAACATCTTTATGTCCAAAAATTCAATGGTAGTTTCATATTGCAATTTACGTAAGAACTTAACTCATAATTATAATTATCAATTTTTACGTAAGAACTTAACTTGTAATTATAATTATCAATTTTTAGAGGGGCCCGCTTATAAAATAGTTTAGTTTTCTGAACAAATCGCTAGTCGCTAGAAAGATTTCCCCAAATTGAATGGGAGAGAGCAAGAATTTCATGGCGATCAAGAAAAAGATCGAGGCACCGCAGGCGACCTCCACCTCCACCGAGGAACCTCTGGCGACCACCACCACCGACACCGACTCTGCGAGTTTCCGAAACTGGCCGAATCTCGCCGAAGACCTCCTCTCGTTGATCTGCCACCGCCTCTCCCCCTGCATCCCCAACCTCATCGCCTTCTACGGCATCTGCCGCTCCTGGCGCTCCTTCTCCGCCGCCACCTCAGCGTCCCGCTGCCCCCCCTCCTCCTCATCCCCGTCGCCTCGCCCACCTCTCACGGCACCCTCCGGTGGTCCGCCGCTCCGCAGTGCCGCCTCCAAAGTCTAACGGGCGCCAACTGCTACCGGTGCAGGATCTCTTCCGAAACCCTAAAGAAGAAATGCATAAGGTGTTCCAACGGCCAGCTGATCTTCGTAGGCCGCAAGAAGGCCGTCGTCGCCGACATCTTCACCGGCCAAGAAGTCCTGCCCCCGGATTTCCCCGCCGACGACCGTCACTTCACCTTCGACATCTTGACAGCCCCGCTGCCCTCGGCCTCTTGCCGGCTTCTTTTGGTATCTTCAGATGCCAGCTCTGGCAAATTCTCCAACATCTTGTGGTGGCAACCGAGGAGCAGCGAGTGGTCCAAGCTGAGGCTCAAGAATGCTGTCATCCATGGAATAATATCAATCGGGGTTGTTAATAAACAAATCTTTGCCATTGATTCGCTTTACAATCTTACGACGGTCGAGTTTGTGCCCCGTGCGGATTGGAATCTTGTCAGGGTGAGGAGACCTGTCTACGACACATACCGTTCTGCAAAAGGTTAATCATATCTTGCTGAATGTAGACAGGAACTATTGTTAGTGGTCTTCATTTCGAGGATCAAGATTAAGATTGTGGTTTATCGTCTCGACTGGTCGAAACTAGAGTGGGTGACGGTAAAAGGGTTGGGAGATTGGTGTTTGTTTGTTGATGTGGGAAGGAAATTTGCAATGTCGTGTCCGAACCCAGCAGAATGGGGTGGGAGGAAGAATTACATTTATTTTGCAGGACTGACAGGTGACGGCGATTGGACTGAGGTTCCGGTCGAAGAAGGGGGGATAAATACTGGGCAAGGTCATCTTTCCTATGCACCACAGACGAGGACTTTCCAGTGGCCTTCGCCCATGTGGGTATATCCAAGTATGTTCAACTAGATCCTAATGACTCTCACTTGATATAGAGAGAACTGAAATGAATGCGTCATTTTAGTAGTTTAGACATTAGTCCTTTTGTATATGTTCTTCTTGGTCATGTTTCTTCATATACTGTGAAATTGTATCCTCGCTTTTACACCTTTAATGATCATGCTATGGTTTATTGTGAATTATGTTGGAGTTACATTATCCTACTCTGGAGCAATGGTTCTTTTCAGTTTGGCTGTGTTGTAAGCTTAATACATGTTGAACCAGTAGCTGGAAAATTTGAAAGAATGTGTTTTTCGCCTTGTCCATGTTGAAGCTAACTGACTTCTCTATCTAGTTTGTACAAATGAGAACTAAAACGAGCAATGGGGTGTGTCATATGACTCACATCTTGTTAATAACAAAAAAAATAACGTTTGCTCGTAGTGTATATTTGAAATAGAGGATCCAATCGAAACTGCTTTCAGAAATTTCATTGTAACTGAGTGCATAATTCATCAATCGCAAACAATTTCTAAGATATCTATACTAGAAAGAAAATTCTAAGAGTAGCTAGTGGCAGTCGGGTACTGACTTTGATCAGTCAATGGAACATAGCTTCAGGAATAATATGGACCAAACTAGACTTTCGGGCTAAAGGCAAAATGATGGGGTTTAGGATGTGGGATAAATCCATTATCAATCTCCCTTTGCATGAGCTGGAGACTGGAAAGAGAGTGATGAAATTTGTGACTAAGGAGTGAATAAAAGTTCTGGGTGCATAATTAGATGAAATGAACAAGTTGCTCTTGATCAGATCGTGACCTGTATTCTCTGGCTAAATCAAAATCTTATTTCCCCTTCTCTCCAGATCCTTCTTCCATGTAGCACCCAACCTTTAGATTGCCCTCTTATAAAGAACAATGAAAAGCCGCCCTTATTTGTTTTGAATAACCACAATAGTCACCGGAGGGGGGGGAACCCAAATCTCCCAAAATTTCAAATATTCTTCTTTGTAAATGTCTTCATTGTTGACATGATTCACCATGGTTGCTTCTGACTCGACTTCTGCAATGGCTTCAGACATCACCCAATGTGCAGTACCCACATCCTGATTGACTGTTTTCAGATGTACCAAGTTTCAAGGTCAAGATACAAATCCATGAGGAACCATGTGACTCTGAAATTGGAATTTCATCAAATCCTAGGCCTGCTTCATCTACCCACGTCATTCAATAATCTTAGTAGAACTTTCTTGACTATCTCGTGTCATTAAGATAAAGAAGATGAAGAAAAATGTATTGTTATGAGGTAATTGCTGGTCATGGTGATTTATTTCTGGTGTTATGAATGAGTGGGAGTATCATTTGTTCATATATATATATATATATATATATATATATATATATATATATATATATATATATTAATGTTTGCTTTTGTCTGAAAAACAGTTACAATCTTTATTCTTATACCGTCATTATATCAATTATCAGGAAAGCTCGAAAGTGTCATATTTTGAATCTATACAATGAGCAAAGAATAATGAGTATCCTTGCACTATTAGTGTGTGACGTGTGTCTCTGTTAATGTCTTATCAATGATGGGTTTCCTTGTGACTCTCACTTGATACAAAGAGAAATGGATGTGTCGTTTTAATAGTTTAGACATCAGTATTGTGTCAGTTTATACATGTTCTTGTTGGTCTTGTTTCTTCATTTACTGTGAAACTGCATGCTGTCCTTTACACCTTTGGAGGTCTTACTATGGTTTGTTGTGAATCATATTTGAGTTACATTAAAACATTTGCATGAATATCGTACTTTAGAGTAATGGTTCTTTTCAGCCGGTTGCGTTGTAAGTTTAATACCTATTGCGTCAGATGCTGGAAAATTTGAAAGAAAGTGTTATTCACCATGACCACATTGAAGCTAAATCGACTTCTCTATCTAGTCTAGGAAAAATGAAACATAGAATCAAACAATGGGTGGGTTATATGACTCACATCTTGTTAATAGGAGAAAAATTAACATTCACGCATAGCTTGTCTTTGTAATAGAGGATCCACACTACTTTCTGAAATTTTCATTATAACTGAGTTCCGAGTTCATCAATCACTAATCGTTTCTGAGGTATCTGTAGTAGGAAAAGGGAAAAAAATAACAAATCTTCGAAGTTTCTTGACTGACTTGTGGAATTCACAAAAAGAAACAATGTACTGCTTTGAGGTAATTGTTGATCATGATGATATCTCTGGTGTTATGAATGAGTGGCAGTACCAATGTTCTCATTTATATTAATTTTTGGCTTTTGTCTGAATCAATTATTCTTCATTCTTATGTTATTGTAACATCAAGGAAACTGGAAGTGTCACATATTGAGTTTAAAGATTTGCATCTTGTTTATGTCAAGGGGGGTGCCCTTCACTACGTGTTGTTCTTAATCGTTGGGCTGTTCTTTATTGTAGAGTTGCATCTTAAATTTTTCTTCTGATATAGAGGGTCATGTCCTTTGTTGTATTTTTGTTTTCACATATATAATGGGGAGTGCCCTTCATTTGTAGTTTGTTTTTTCCATCAAGAAGAGTGAGTTCTCTTTTACTGATTTTTGCCCCCCTATATCAAGGGGACTGCCCTTTTTATTGAATTTTATATCGAGGGAAGTCACCTTCATTTGATTTACAGGTTGAAATTTTTTTGAAGATGTGACCTTTATTTGATTTTACAGTTTGAATTTTTGTTTCTACGTGAAGGGGGGATTTTGCCTTGTATTTCTGATTTTGTCTCGAGGGGGGAGTGCCCTTCATTGTATTTACAGCTGAAGCTTGTTTGTATATAAAAGGGCTTACTCATCTCTTTGTGTTTTTGTTTCTACATCAATGGGTCCTCTTTTTGTTTTTTTTTTTTTTTTTTTTTGTGGTTGTATCTTTTTTATTGTTTTATGAGTTTCTTTGACTGCCATTTCTTTTCCCTTCCGTTATAAAGTTTGTCTGGTTTTGTTGATGATAAACCAGGGAAAATTGCAAAATGGCGTTAGACGAGGCCCAGGGTACAATACACCCATGTGTAACTAACTTAAGTTACGCACACCTAGGGATGGCTAACGGAATGAATCGGGTCGATTCGTCCCATTTGGTCAATGGATTTGTTACGAGACGGGTCAGAGAAACAGGAAATGAATCGGGTCTCTTGACCCGATTCGTTACCCGGATTTGCCTTTACAGGTCCAACCCGTCTCGTTTTTGTTATTATTATTTTTAAATTTTGAGGGTTAAAAAATAAAAATAAAAAACAAAATAAGGGTCACTATCTAATTTTTCCCTCTCATAGCTATATGATAATTTAGGACTTTAAAAAAAAAAATCTATAGGGGATCCGATTCATCCCATGATTCGTCACGGGATAAATCTGACCCATCCCTTTTATACGGGATGGGTCGAGTCGCCTTGACCAGCCTCGAAACGGGGCAAATAGGGGGCGAACCCGTATTCGCCCTGTGCGACTATGACGAGTCGCACAGGACGAATCGGGGCTGGCCGACCCGCCTCGATAGCCATCCATACACACAGCTCTCCCTACCACACAAAAATAGTTTTTAAAATAGGTTATTAGCATTTGAGGGGATCACATGCACAAAAATTTAAAATTGTTTGTATCCCACCTTATAAAATTTTGTGCGGTGAAAATTGTAATGTGTAACTAAGCTTAGTTACACATAAGTGTATTCAATCCTTAACCGTAATTATATTTTGTTTGAAATTTAAAAAAAAAAATCCTGCCAACGGCTTTTATTCTGAAGGGAAAAGGAAGAAAAAAAAAGAAATATTAAATTCCAGAATCCATCAATCATCATGAATGGCTGGATGTAATGTAAGGGTCGGTCAGGATTAGTTCTGGAGTAAGCACCTAAACTGTTTAGGATTGGAAAAACTCATCCAAATCCTCAGACCTTAAAAGGAAAAATTGAATCCAATTCCTCATCAATTTCAAAGTTCCTAAGAGCGCTCCCAACCTCTATAAAAACCAACCCAAACCACCAACAAATAACCATCACAGCCCGCCGGCAATGAGGTCTCCCCAGTCCAAGAAGCAGAAGACGAGAACGAAGCAGTTATCCAGCCATTCATGAAGATTGATGGATTCTGGAATTTAATATTCTTTATTTTTCTTCCTTTTCCCTTCAGAATAAAAGCCGTTGGCAGGAATTTTTTTTTTAAATTTCAAAAAAAATATAATTACGGGCGTAACTAAGCTTAGTTACACATTATAGTTTTCACCGCACAAAATTTTATAAGGTGGGATACAAACAATTTTAAATTTTTGTGCATGTGATCCCCTCAAATTGCTAATAACCTATTTTAAAAACTATTTTTGTGTGGTAGGGAGAGGTGTGTGTATGGATGGCTATCGAGGCGGGTCGGCCCGCCCCGATTCATCCTGTGCGACTCGTCATAGTCGCACAGGGCGAATACGGGTTCGCCCCCTATTCGCCCCGTTCCGAGGCTGGTCAAGGCGACTCGACCCATCCCGTATAAAAGGGATGGGTCAGATTTATCCCGTGACGAATCATGGGATGAATCGGATCCCCTATAGATTTTTTTTTTTTTTTAAAGTCCTAAATTATCATATAGCTATGAGAGGGAAAAATTAGATAGAGACCCTTATTTTGTTTTTTTATTTTTTAAACCCTCAAAATTTAAAAATAATAATAACAAAAACGAGACGGGTTGGACTTGTCTCGGCAAATCCGGGTAACGAATCGAGTCAAAAGACCCGATTCATTTCCTGTTTCTCTGACCCGTCTCGTAACAAATCCATTGACCAAATGGGACGAATCGACCCGATTCATTCCGTTAGCCATCCCTAGGTGTGCATAACTTAAGTTAGTTACACATGGGTGTATTGTACCCTGGGCCTCGTCTAACGCCATTTTGCAATTTTCCCTGGTTTATCATCAACAAAACCAAACAAACTTTATAACGGAAGAGAAAAGAAATGGCAGTCAAAGAAACTCATAAAACAATAAAAAAGATACAACCACAAAAAGAAAACAAAACAAAACAAAAAGAGGACCCATTGATGTAGAAACAAAAACACAAAGAGATGAGTAAGCCCTTTTATATACAAACAAGCTTCAGCTGTAAATACAATGAAGGGCACTCCCCCTTCGAGACAAAATCAGAAATACAAGGCAAAATCCCCCCTTCACGTAGAAACAAAAATTCAAACTGTAAAATCAAATGAAGGTCACATCTTCAAAAAATTTCAACCTGTAAATCAAATGAAGGTGTCTTCCCTCGATATAAAATTCAATAAAAAGGGCAGTCCCCTTGATATAGGGGGGCAAAAATCAGTAAAAGAGAACTCACTCTCCTTGATGGAAAAAACAAACTACAAATGAAGGGCACTCCCCATTATGTGAAAACAAAAATACAACAAAGGACATGACCCTCTATATCAAAAGAAAAATTTAAGATGCAACTCTACAATAAAGAACAGCCCAACTATTAAGAACAGCACATAGTGAAGGGCACCCCCCTTGACATAAACAAGATGCAAATCTTTAAACTCAACAAGTGACACTTCCAGTTTCCTTGATGTTACAATAACATAAGAATGAAGAATAATTGATTCAAACAAAAGCCAAAATTAATATAAATGAGAACATTGGTACTGCCACTCATTCATAACACCAGAGATATCATCATGATCAGCAATTACCTCAAAGCAGTACATTGTTTCTTTTTGTGAATTCCACAAGTCAGTCAAGAAACTTCGAAGATTTGTGATTTTTTTTCCTTTTCCTACTACAGATACCTCAGAAACTATTAGTGATTGATGAACTCGGAACTCAGTTATAATGAAAATTTCAGAAAGTAGTGTGGATCCTCTATTACAAAGACAAGCTATGCGTGAATGTTAATTTTTCTCCTATTAACAAGATGTGAGTCATATAACCCACCCATTGTTTGATTCTATGTTTCATTTTTCCTATTTTAGATAGAGAAGTCGATTTAGCTTCAATGTGGTCATGGTGAATAACACTTTCTTTCAAATTTTCCAGCATCTGACGCAATAGGTATTGAACTTACAATGCAACCAGGCTGAAAAGAACCATTACTCCAAAGTACGATATTCATGCAAATGTTTTAATGTAACTCAAATATGATTCACAACAAACCATAGTAAGACCTCCAAAGGTGTAAAGGACAGCATGCAGTTTCACAGTAAATGAATAAACAAGACCAACAAGAACATGTATAAACTGACACAATACTGATGTCTAAACTATTAAAACGACACATCCATTTCTCTTTGTATCAAGTGAGAGTCACAAGGAAATCCATCATTGATAAGACATTAACAGAGACACACGTCACACACTAATAGTGCAAGGATACTCATTATTCTTTGCTCATTGTATAGATTCAAAATATGACACTTTCGAGCTTTCCTGATAATTGATATAATGACGGTATAAGAATAAAGATTGTAACTGTTTTTCAGACAAAAGCAAACATTAATATGTGTGTGTGTGTGTGTCTATATATGAACAAATGATACTCCCACTCATTCATAACACCAGAAATAAATCACCATGACCAGCAATTACCTCATAACAATACATTTTTCTTCATCTTCTTTATGTATATGACATGAGATAGTCAAGAAAGTTCTACTAAGATTATTGAATGACGTGGGTAGATGAAGCAGGCCGAGGATTTGATGAAATTCCAATTTCAGACTCACATGGTTCCTCATGGATTTGTATCTTGACCTCGAAACTTGGTACATCTGAAAACAGTCAATCAGGATGTGGGTTGTGTACATTGGGTGATGTCTGAAGCCATTGTAGAAGTCGAGTCAGAAGCAACCATGGTGAATCATGTCAACAATGAAGACATTTACAAAGAAGAATATTTGAAATTTTGGGAGATTTGGGTTTTTTTTTTCCCCCTCCGGTGACTATTGTGGTTATTCAAAACAGATAAGGGCGGCGTTTCATGGTTCTTTATAAGAGGGCAATCTAAAGGTTGGGTGCTACATGGAAGAAGGATCTGGAGAGAAGGGGAAATAAGATTTTGATTCAGCCAGAGCATACAAGTCGCGATCTGATCAAGAGCAGCTTGTTCATTTCATCTAATTATGCACCCAGAACTTTTATTCACTCCTTAGTCACAAATTTCATCACTCTCTTTCCAGTCTCCAGCTCATGCAAAGGGAGAATGATAATGGATTTATCCCACATCCTAAACCCCATCATTTTGCTTTTAGCCCAAAAGTCTAGTTTGGTCCATATTATTCCTGAAGCTATGTTCCATTGACTGATCAAAGTCAGTACCCGACTGCCACCAGCTACTCTTAGAATTTTCTTTCTAGTATAGATATCTTAGAAATTATTTGTGATTGATGAATTATGCACTCAGTTACAATGAAATTTCTGAAAGCAATTTCGATTAGATCCTCTATTTCAAATATACACTTTGCGCAAACGTTAATTTTTTGTGTTATTAACAAGATGTGAGTCATAAGACACCCCATTGCTCGTTTTAGTTCTCATTTGTACAAACTAGATAGAGAAGTCAGTTAGCTTCAACAAGGACAAGGCGAAAAACACATTCTTTCAAATTTTCCAGCTACTGGTTCAACATGTAACACAGCCAAACTGAAAAGAACCATTGCTCCAGAGTAGGATAATGTAACTCCAACATAATTCACAGCAAACCATAGCATGATCATTAAAGGTGTAAAAGCGAGGATGCAATTTCACAGTATATGAAGAAACAAGACCAAGAACATATACAAAAGGACTAATGTCTAAACTACTAAAATGACACATTCATTTCAGTTCTCTCTATATCAAGTGAGAGTCATTAGGATCTAGTTGAACATACTTGGATATACCCACATGGGCGAAGGCCACTGGAAAGTCCTCGTCCGTGATGCATAGAAAAGATGACCTTGCCCAGTATTTATCCCCCCTTCTTCGACCGGAACCTCAGTCCAATCGCCGTCACCTCTCAGTCCTGCAAAATAAATGCAATTCGTCCTCCCACCCCATTCTGCTGGGTTCGGACACGACATTGCAAATTTCCTTCCCACATCAACAAACAAACACCAATCTCCCAACCCTTTTACCGTCACCCACTCTAGTTTCGACCAGTCGAGAGATAAACCACAATCTTGATCCTCGAAATGAAGACCACTAACAATAGTTCCTGTCCACATTCAGCACTATACTGATCAACCTTTGCAGAACGGTATGTGTCGTAGACAGGTCTCCTCACCCTGACAGGATTCCAATCCGCACGGGGCACAAACTCGACCGTCGTAAGATTGTAAAGCGAATCAATGGCAAAGATTTGTTTATTAACAACCCCGATTGATATTATTCCATGGGTGACAGCATTCTTGAGCCTCAGCTTGGACCACTCGCTACTCCCCGGCTGCCACCACAAGATGTTGGAGAATTTGTCGGAGCTAGCATCTGAAGATACCAAAAGAAGGCGGCAAGAGGCCGAGGGCAGCGGGGCTGTCAAGATGACGAAGGTGAAGCGGCGGTCGTCGGCGGGGAAATCCGGGGGCAGGACTTCTTGGCTAGTGAAGATGTGCGACGACGGCCTTCTTGCGGCCTACGAAGATCAGCTGGCCGTTGGAACACCCTATGCATTTCTTCTTTAGGGTTTCGGAAGAGATCCTGCATCGGTAGCAGTTGGCGCCGGTTAGACTTTGGAGGCGGCACTGCGGGGCGGCGGACCACCGGAGGGTGCCGTGAGAGGTGGGCGAGGCGGCGAGGATGAGGAGGAAGGGGGGCAGCGGGACGCTGAGGTGGCGGCGGAGAAGGAGCGCCAGGAGCGGCAGACGCCAGAGAAGGCGATGAGGTCGGGGATGCAGGGGGAGAGGCGGTGGCGGATCAACGAGAGGAGGTCTTCAGCGAGATCCGGCCAGTTTCAGAAACTCGCAGAGTCGGTGTCGGTGGTGGTGGTCGCCAGAGGTTCCTCGGTGGAGGTGGAGGTCGCCTGCGGTGCCTCGATCTTTTTCTTGATCGCCATGAAATTCTTGCTCTCTCCCATTCAATTTGGGGAATCTTTCTAGCGACTAGCGATTTGTTCAGAAAACTAAACTATTTTATAAGCGGGCCCCTCTAAAAATTGATAATTATAATTACAAGTTCTTACGTAAAAATTGATAATTATAATTATGAGTTAAGTTCTAACGTAAATTGCAACATGAAACTACCATTGAATTTTTGGACATAAAGATGTTACATAAATTTAAAGAATAAATTACAGAGAAACAATTTATGGGGAAGCGTGCATAGGGATTGTCAAATAATTGTAGGGAATAAATTGCAACAAATTACAATTAAGACGTTTTGTTAAACAAAAAGCTTCCTCCCTGTATGTAGAGCCTGTTTGGTTGTCTTAAGTCGTGAGTCGCAAGTTCTTATACAGTTGCTAGTGAGTTACATACACGTAAATTTTACGGTATTTTGTTGGTAATGTAAAGTTGTAAGTGGAAAAATGTATTTTATTTTACGGCATTTGGTTATCGTAATATATAAGTCGTAAGTGGAAAAATTAACCACAAAATTAACTGTTTGGCGATTAAAAAATTAAAATTAAATTTAAGTAAGAATAATAAATATAATTTAAAAACATTATAAATTAAATAAAATTAAAAAACTAATAAAATATCAAAGAGCTAAAAATAATTAAATATTAAATAAATAAAAATAAATTTATTAAATAAATAAAAATTAACAACTATTAAATAATTAAAAATAAAAATAAATTAAATAAAAATATAATATATTATAAAAAAATAAAAACTAAAACTTAGTAAATATTAAAAATTAAATATAACAAATTAAAAAAATAAAAATATCTAATAATCAAAGCTTATTAAATTTATACTAAATACTACTGATCTATAAATAAAATAAGAATTAAAATTAAGTGGAATATATTAATTTAGCAAATAAAAAATTAATCTAGTAATAAAAAAGATTCTAATATAAAAATTATTGAATTATTCGTAAAATCTTTAATCTAATAATTATATGTAATCTAATAATTAAAAATTTTTTATAATATAAAAGATTAATCTAATAATAAAAATATTAATCTAATTACAATTAATTGTCAGTAATATAAATTTGCACGACCACAAAATTAACTGTTTATTGCTACAAGTGGGTTGTAAGTGGGATTTACATGACCACAAAATTAACTGTTTGTGTTGCAAGTGAAACACAATTGAGATGCATATGCAACTTACCACTTGTGCGGTGACCGTAAGTCGCAAGTTCGCAAAGTGCACTTGCGACATTTTACGATAAAACAAACCAAGCAAAGAGTGTAAATAGATACTATAAGGAAAAGTAGATATTAATCCTTATTTTTATAGTGATTTTCTGTTTAAGGAATGAGTTGAGAATGGTTGATTGCGGGATATAAGTTCCTAACCTAATCATTACAAGGAACTAGATGAGGGCTTACTTAGGTTCGTGATTTTGCGAGGGAAAAAAAAACCTCCAACTATGTTACCCAAATGGGTTTTTTAGCATATACCCTTCAAATCTTCTATATTTACAAATTTATCCTCTAAATCATTAATATTGTCAATATACCCCTCGAATCTTTCGATTGGTAAACACATTACCCTTATTGTTAGTTTTTGACTGGATCCATTATGGGCTTACTTTTGTTTTTTAAAGAAAAAATTAAAAAAAGTTAGAAAAAGAAGCATGCTCTCTCTCTCTCTCTCTCTCTCTCTCTCTCTCTCTCTCTCTCTCTGCGCGCGCGCGTGTGAGAAAGAAGAGGAAAGAGGTTAGGATTAGGGTGTTAATTAGAGTATAAAAGGATAAATTAGTCATTTTTAGTGTTTTAACAACCAAAAAAATTCTCTTTTGATTCTTATATAATAACAGATGAGGGGTGAATTTTTCTGACTTAAAAGATTTGAAGGGTACATAGATAATATCAATCATTAGTGGAGTAAACTTCTAAATATAAAAGATTTGGAGGGTATGTATATAAAATAAACCCTACATATATCTATTGAGTCAAGGGTTAGCTCCTGGTATATGCATGCTTGCTTAACTTGGATTCGAATTTGAGTGTACAGGAGATCATTGAGATTAAAAGTTGAGAGTAAATAACAATTGAAAAAAATAAATAAATAATCAAAACACAAGCTTTGAAACTTTTCTAGCGTCTCCATTGACGAAATATAGGAGATACCTCATTGGAGAAAAATGTAGCAAAATTTGGAATATTATCAAATTTTCTCTTTTAAGGTGAGTTAGCAAAGCAACTTAGTGCTCAAATTAAATAACAATACCTGGTGAGCTTCCATCAAAGCCATAGAACTCATTCAAGATCGTTGAGTGGCCCAGTGATCCCAATAAAACAACATTGAAATCAGTGTTCTCGGTCAAAAACTGCTCGCGCGATCTCACACAGTAATTAAAAAATGTAAATTATCCTAAAAATTCCTATTTTTGCATCTGATTTACTCGGGTTTAAGAAGAGTACAGGAAAGATTCTATCAGTGTGGAATTCCCAAGACTCGGAGAAGAGGTTGAGGCATCCAGGCTGAGCGGCGTTGCGGGAGGACCTCAGGACAACTCCGGAGGAGGAGGACGGAGCTCCGGCGGAGGAAGGGTCCTGCGCTGCGGTGGGCCCCCGCTAGGGCCTCGCGAGAAGGATCTTCGGTGGAGGGACCCCGACGATGAGGATGAGCTCGTGGCGGAAGAGGAGGACGGTGGACTCCGGCCCCCCGCTATGAGAGTCGAGATAAAATCACACACTAAAGGACATGGTTGGGAGTATGATAGCTCACACTACTCTACCAAAGTCATTATATAATGAAGCCTTAAAGATGATTGTCACCTCCTTAAGAGAGTACCTAGCAAAACAGTAACTAAAACTCTATATGAGTTATGGACTGGGAAATCTCTCAGTATTAGGCGTCTACATGTTTGGGGTTGTCCAGCGGAAGCTCGGCCATATATACCATATGAGAAGAAGTTGGACTCAAGGACAGTTAGCTGTTTATTCGTAAGGTATTCTGAGAGATATAAAGGCTTTAAGTTTTATTGTCCCTCCACTAAGAACATAAAGACGGATTGCTAAATTTTTTGAGAATATTCAGAACAGTGGGAGTCAACTACATAAAGATTTCATATTTAAGAAAGAAGATATTGTTATACCCATGACAATTGTTCCAAATGATAAAGTAGTTATTCCACTTCAAGATGAAAATACAGTTGCATCCTTACAAGATACATATACAGTTCATCCTGAAGTAGATCATGCTGGTAAGGTAGAAACTAAAATTCTCAACCACAAGTGCTTATCAACTAGGGAGAGATCAGTCATTGCAAATGACTATATATAGTTTATCTCCAATAGCATGAGTTTGACATAAGGCTAGAGGATGACCCCGCATCCTTAAATGAGGCCAAACTCAACATTCACTCCAGTAAGTGGTCAAATGCCATGAAAGATGAGTTAAAATCCATAAAAGACAATGATGTTTGGGATTTAGTAGAGTTACCTGAAGGAAAGAAATCGATTGGTTGTAAATGAGTATTCAAAACCAAGCGGGATTCGAAAGGTAATATCGAAAGGTATAAGGCACATCTTGTCACAAAGGGATCCACTCAAAGAGAGGACATTGACTATAAGGAGACTTTCTCCCTAGTTTTCATGAAGCATTCTTTTAGGATTATTATGGCACTGGTGGCTCACTTTGACCTGGAGTTATACCAAATGGATGTTAAGATTGCCTTTCTTAATGGTAGCATTGAGAAGAAAATCTGTATGGTGCAACCGGAAAGTTTTAAAGTGAAGGTTTCATAATATTTGGTTTGCAAATAAAGAAATTCATTTATGGTTTAAAGCAAGCATCCCGTCAATGGTATTTGAAATTTGATCATGTAATATCCGATTTTGGTTTTAAGGAGATTGTAGATGATTAATGCATTTACCATAAATTTAAAGGGAGTAGATTTATATTTCTTGTGCTATATGTGAATAACATTCTATTAGCAAGTAACGATATAGATCTTCTACTTGAGATCAAGAGTTTTCTCTCAAAGAATTTTGAGATGAAAGATTTGGAGACGCTTCTTTTGTGATAGGCATCCAGATTCAACGTGACAGGACACGTGAAATATTAGGTTTATCACAAAAGGCCTATATCGATAAGGTGCTAGATAGATATGGCATGAAGAATTGCTCTAAGGAAGATAAGTTGAGTTTACTCTAATGTCTCAAGAACGACCTTCAGAAAGAGCAAATGAAAGACATTCCATATGCATCGGCGGTTGGATGTCTGGTGTGTGCTCAAGTTTGTACATATCCAGACATAGCATATACCGTTGAAAAACTTGGCAGATACTTAATCAATCATGGAATTGATCTCTAGAAGACTGCGAAGAAGGTAACGCGATATTTATAGAAGACCTACTGGTGGGAGAAAAATTCGCGTAAAATTTTCTTGAATCAATTGAAAGTTTACAACGGACTTATACTCCGATTACAAGAGAGGGAAGATATTGAGTCTTGAATTTTCCCTTTGTTTAATGCTGGGTTCTTCAGGTGGCGGTGGAAAGTGAATTTTGTTTTCCGTTGACCGGGTGAACGTCAAGAACTCTTGGAGACCTTCTCTTCGGATAGCGGACGGAGTAACACAGCTCTGTCGACCAGAAATCTCAAAGAGATTATAGGCAAAGATTAACTTGTACGCAGCAAGTTACTTGAAGAGTTGAACTCTCTTTCCTTCTCTGTGGAAGCTCTTAAGTCAAGTTCTTCTCCCCGAATTCTCTGATCTAATTGACCGACCCCTTCTCCATAGCAACGGGGCTAATTATAGAGGTTTCAGGGACGAACGTGCCCCCTAAAAACACTCATAATGGGGGTTAACTTCCCCATTTGTGGGCAGTGATTGACCCCATAACAAGGGCAGTTATAACTGAGACGCGGGTTTCGACCCCCGCGCCTTGGTGCTGCAGTGCTGCTGAGACGCGGGTTTCGACCCTCGCGCCTTGGTGCTGCAGTGCTGCTGAGACGCGGATTTTGATCCTCGCGTCTTGGCGCTGCTTTGTTGGCTATGATTAGCCCTGCGTCTGGAGTTTGGGACTTTGCTTTTGACGACTTGTCTTTAATGATTTTTAGACAGCCTACAGAACCCCCTCCAAAGTTTTCGACATTCCATAGTTGGCTGAGACGGATTTCGAAATACTTTGGACTCTAGCTGAATTCACCCTTCTCATGATTGGACTGACAATGCTCCGGGCTTGATCTTGTTTGGCGTATGGCCTTCGTGAGTGTACTGTGGAACTCTTTGAAGTCGCCAAAACTGATCGTGTTGAGTGTCTAGATACACAGTCTAAACTCCCCGATGCTTTGAGTTTGTCGTTGGTGTACTTTAAACCAGGGGTGGGCAGTCGTCTGCTTGTGCCAGTGTACTTTTGAACTGAATTGCAGAAGCAAGGACTACACGCCAGTTCTGTGGACGCAGGGGTGATACTGCTTTAAAGACGCGCCTTCTATAGGAGTGCATCTTTTGGGATGACAACGCGACTGTTACTCCATGAGGTAGACGCGACTTTGGCCGGGTTGAAAAGATGCGATCTTCGGAAGGACGCGTCTTTTGGGATAAAGACGCGGCTTTCGCTCTGTGAAGCAGACGCAACTTTGGCCTAGTTGAGAAGGTGCGTCCGTCGGAGGGACGCGTCTCTTGGGACGAAGACGCGGCTGTTGAATGCGAATCTGTGTTGTGAATATGTTGCCACGTGTCCTGTAGAATTAAGGGGACATCTTTTTGGCGCGCGAACTTCGCGCTGCATTTAATGCATTTTCCACGCGTCAGGCAGAGATTAGGCGTCGAGCCAAGCGCCGCGTATCTCTACGAATCGCTGTGCCTATAAAAGGCAACAATCTTTCAAGAGTCATCATTAGACTCTTCTTTTTCTTCGTTTGCATCTGTTAGGGTTTAAGAAAGAAGCTTTCTTTGTTCTCCTCGTTTCTTTCATCTCTAACATCGAATCTTCGGTTACAATGACACCAAAGGCTAAACATGTTGCCTCGCCTTCCAAGGCCGTCGTTCCTGAAACCCAAATGGGCGGTTCCTCCATGCAGGAAACCCCTATTTCAGGTATAAAAAGCCATCAAACTTAATTTCCGCCATTAAAGGGGTTTACAGAGTTCTTTTAACTCTTAAATTCCTTTTGAATGTGAACCACCAACGCGGGCTCATGCCCGTGTTTGATCTTCAGGTGCGGTTCTTGAGTTGATGGATAAGACGCAGGTTTGATGACCTCTGCATCTTCTATCCGCTTAAGTCCGTACCTGTTTGTTGAACACAGGGCCCCATTGAGCCTTGCGTTTTGGATCCAACACTTAGAATATTTCTAAGTGTGAGGGATGCAGACGCAGATTTCTTATGATTCTTGCGTCTTGTGAAATCAGACGCCAGTCCAAATGAATCTCGCGTCTGAGTCCGATACTTAAAAATTTTTCCATAAATCTTGGATTTTTAAAACGCGGGCTCCATGCTAGCCTCGCGATTTTTTTTTTGGACCTGGACGCAGATTTTGATGATCTCCGCGTTTGAGTTGTAAGCACTTAATCATTTTCTTTCAGATTTCTGATCAAGTGTTATTTTCTTTTGCAGTGAGATATTCCTCCAACCCTCTCTCCAAAAAGTGTCACTTTGGGCACGTAGGTGGTGCTGACCACAACTTGACCTTTGTGCTGTAGAAGACTGCTCCCGTGACCACTGATAAGTCGACAGAGCGACAGGAGAAAATCTATAAGGCCAACATGAAGATCCTCCGGGAAATTATCACCGACGGAGTGTTTGAGACGGACTCGCGCATCCCGTTAAAGAAACATGTCTTCTTTCTTTGCCAGATAGGGAATAGGAAATTTTTCCTTCCCAATATGGAGAGGATGTATCCCTTGTCCTATCTCCAGCACATGTCCATTCATCGTGCAATGGAATGGGATCTTACTCGACCTATCTCAGGTGTCTCTCTCGGCATACTAGGCACCAAAAACGTACACTCTGGCGGTCACGGGAAGGAGATTTTCGGTTTATTTCCCTGAATGGTCAGACATGAGTATCCAAGAGGGGAAACCCCTCGGCTCGGCACTACCTTCATCAACCGGTTCATGAAGGTAGGGGGCGATTTTCCCGTTGACTTCCGCCCGCTCGGGTGGGTTCATGCTTCCGACAAGTCCTGGTGGGGCAAGATGGTGGGATTCGTCCTCGTCGAACTCGGAGCTCTGCTGGAGCAGTTGGGTTGTATCAGGCGATCAGGGCTGTGCAGTATAGCATCCCGCAAAGTTCCCATAATTTCTACGGGATCCTAGAGCACTACAACCCATTGACGGGGACTTTCTTCACCCCAATCGGAGAGATGGGGCTCGCCCTCCATGAACTGTATGAAATTTCGGGGCTAGTTATGGCAGATGCCCCTTATGAAGAATATGTCCCAACTTCTGAGGAGCTTCATCTCTTGAAGAAAGAGTGCCCTCAGGTATATGAGACCTACTGGGAAGTGTTGTGTCACTTTCATATCTGCGGTCAAATAACCTCCTGGAGAACCAGGGGAGTTAAGCAGATGTCTTGGGCGAGCTACCTGTTTAATGGTATAGCTGAGAAAGATCACTCAGTGACCATTCTGGCCCCTAGCACCGACGAGGATCGCGGAGAGGATTGATGCCTCTGTGAGTTCTTATACCACAGAGTCGAATGAAGACACTTTCAAACCTGACACGATTTTCGAAAGTTTTCATCATCAAGCCCGGGTCCCCATTTCTGATCGGGCGCTACTGGCGGGCTTCCTCATGTTGTGACTGAAGCGCTGCGTAGTGCCGACACTGCCGTATGAAGTGATTGTTGCTGATGTGATGCACCCGGCAGTCTTGTTGGCCTATGGCAGGTCCATCGCTCTCCTTCCGGCAATGGTGGCCGGAATCCAAAGTGGATTACGGACTCTGGTTCAGAGCTTGTGTAACGTGGAGGCCGTAGTCGACTCCAAAGGTCGACAAGAGGTTGACTCGGAGGGGAGGCCGAAAATGAAGATCCCCAACCCCAGGATTGAGCTTCCATATACGTACCTGATGGCTTGGTACGTTATGCATTGCCCTTCCCTGATGACGCCGGTGTCTCAATCCGAGGGGTTTGTCCCTTTTGTACAGAGGCTGGAGAGCTCGAGCTGGTCCTATTACTATATGTTCTACGTTCGGAAATGTATCTGAACGCTTCGAACTACCAGCTCGACCGTTGCTTCCCCGAGATTATTGGTGCATCTTACGGGGATAAATTTGCTGACCTCGTGGGACCGGACGACTTCACAAGACTGCCATCGGGAGTCTTCTGGTGGCTGATTAATATTCGGCCTAGGTATCTGCTCTTTCGGCAAGGGAACTCATGTACAATTGAGCCCTATATGCCGAACCGTTTTGCCCGACAATTTGGTTATGACCAACTGTATGTCGGCAAATCCAACGCCAAGCTCTCCTTCAGTGGGAATTTGTTTGAAGGTGCTCGGGCCTGGTACTACAGTGTGGCTGGAGGGACAAACGCTATTTTCCGCTTGCCTCACCAGACGCCCAACTGCTACACAAGCCTCAGTTTCTGCACTTGGTATTTCCAGGCTAGCAAGATGCCTGACTACTCAATACATCACTCATGTGTCAAGAGCATCAATGCGTCTTATGAGTACAAGTTGGCATCCAACAGACGCATGCGAGGCATAGATGAATACCAGGCAGCCAAGAAAGAGGCTAGAGGGGAAACCGGGGTGGAACCAAGAGCAGCAGCACCTAAGGAGCAGCCTGCTAGAAAGCGTCGACGGGCTGTGCCCAAGCGTCCTCAGGGCTCTACTTCCCAAAGTGAGCCTGCTCCAAAGAAGACCAGGGGGAGTCGGGAGCTGTATCTTCAATGCCCGACGCTGTCCCTTCTGGTGTTGAGGAACAAAGGGAGGAAGAGGAGGAGGAAGAAGAAATCCCCCTTCGCCGTCCTCGTGGACTACGCAGCAGGGGCCCCATGATCTTAGAGGAAGGGAAGCTTGTAGATGAACCCGCTACTATTGATGAGGCTGAGCAACTCGAGGTTGACCTGGTAGGAAGGGATGATGTTGAGATTCCAGGGGTCTCAACTAAACCGGGGTCTTCTTCAGTTCAGGAGAGGAGGGATGAGGCGCAGCAGCCTGGGTCTCCTACTATATTGATGCCCAGCTCGCGGGTAGTTGATCCCAGTCCCACTACCGGAGTACTTGGTGGTAAGGTCTCGATTGCCAAGGCCTCTTGTGTTACACTATCGTCTTCCTCGTCCGGAGAGTATGAATATTCTTCGGGCGATGAAGTCGATTTTGGCGATGAACCCGCTCCTCCAGATCCGAGTAAATTCTCACATATTACGGAGGAAGAGATACAAAGGTGTGACCCGTGACGGTGTCGCCAATAGCAACAATTGCTCCTGCTGAAGGTACTCTCTTTGTCTTTTTGACCCGATTTCTCCTTTGGTTAAGGATAGGTCTTTATGTTTTCCTTTAACTTTGTGCTATAGGGCTGACCGTCGATAGTGAGGCTACAACTTCCTCGCATATCGAGGAAATGATACAAGAGCTGGCCAAGCAGGAGGGCGTTGAGGTTCTTACGACCGAAATGCCTCAAGAAAGGGCAACTACCGAAGTTGGGGAGGCCTCAACCCTACAAGATTTGCCCAAGAATTCGCCATCTTCAGATCCTCAGCCTGGTAAGGGGGTATAAGTGCATTGAATATCCTCCTTTTTCTTGTCAGGGTTAACGTTGCATTGAATATCCTCCTTTTTCTTGTCAGGGTTAACGTTTTGGTGATTTGCAGAGAGTGCTGGGGGAGCTCAGGTGGAGGATGTCGCGGCCAACGTTGGCCCAGAAGGCAGTACAGTTCAGACCTGGACCGAGGACCCTGAAGAGGTCAGGTTTGCTGTTACTTCAGTCGCCGTGGAGGCTGCTACAACAATAACTGTCCCAGAAGTGTCGGCAACCCTCTCAGTACCTGATGAGCCTGTGGTCGGCCTTACTCCTGCGCGAGATGAATTGATTCCCATCTCTCGTCCTGTAATGGAAAGGGGATCTGGGAGCACATCAGCAGAGTTCTCTCCAGCCAATGATATCATGGAAGAACTGGCCCGTCAAATGGTGCAGCAGTTCTTTGTTTCCATGCGATCATGTATTGACCTCATCCTTTCTGGGGCAGCTCTTTCGAGTTTGCCGAGTACTCCTCGAAAATCAGATCGGGAACATTGGTCATACTGGAGGTCCTTCGCAGGCTAGGGCATGCCTGATGCTGGTGGAGCAATTGGGAAGCGACCTGAAAGAGCTCAAGTCTCTGGAAGACGCTGGTTCAGTTGACGAAGCTCGGGCAACTCTGCATAGGCTTCTTGCCGCTCAAGAACAAGAGCGAAAGGAGATGGAAGAACAAATATCTGAAGAGACTCGCCATCTCCAGCATCTCCAGGCTGACCACCAACGGCTGATTGGCGATTCAAGGGAATCTGAGATCGTCATACAGAGCGCAGAGCAGGTTATTGCCACAGCTCGAGCCACCATAGCCAAGGCAGAAGCCTTGATTGAAATCAACGAGCAGAAGCTTGTTGCTGCCAAGAAGAAGCTGAAAGAGCTGGAAGCTGCCAAGACGCAGGCTGAAGAAAACCTCTCCGCTCATTCCTCCAGGTTGGAGTCTCTACGAGCGCAACTGGTTGCGAAGAAATTTTTGTCCGAGGAGGAGCTGCGGGTCCAGGCTCTCATGGAGGCCGAGAAAGCGCGTCAGCACGAGATGTATCGCCTTCGAGAACAAATCCGTTCTTTGGCGAATCAAGATTATTAGCCTCCCCTTTTTTTGTAAAGAAAAGAACACTCTATTCGTCTAGAGCATTTGTATTACTTTCATTATTTTTGGCTCAGATAATAAAGATCTTCGAAATTTTGCTCCATCTTCATATTTTTTTTTTGTAGATGAATTCAATTTCCTAACCGCAGTCTTTGATTGTAATCCTTGACTTGGCCATGAATAATAAACTCAGGCTGAACTGAGTTCTTGGGCGAAACGCGGCTCTGATTTATAGTGGAGACGCGGTCTTGGGAAACGCGACTCTGACCGTTCAAGCTTGCGCGAAAGACACGGCTTTGATTATGGAAGGACGCGGCTCCCTGGACGCAGCTTTCAAATTCGAAACGTGACCTCAGAATGGGTCCCTTTTGCTGAGGGGACGCGGCTCCGAACCACCCCGAGAGACGCGGTCGCGACTCTCTTAATAAGAATAAGGACGCCGCCTTCGAGTTCTCAAAGGGACGCAAGTTTCAGGACGCGGCTCTAAGGCCTGCGTTTGGTGCAATTTCCCAGGCGTTACATGCAGCTCGTCTTAAAGATCTTATTGGATCTTTAAATGTCAAATCGGCATTGACGATTGGGGACTCGCGTTATCCAATGTTTCCCGAAGCGACAGTCCACGCGTCAGCCCTTCATTGGGCTTAGACATTAATGCCTTTAAATGCCAAGTCGGCGCTGACTGTTGGAGGCCTGCGTCCTCGCCGCTTCCCGAAGCGACAATCCACGCGTCAGCATTTCATTGGGCTTTGACACTCGCGCGGGAATTAAGGCCGACGGTTTGGATTAGTGAGCCATTAATTATAGGCTTTATGGTTTGCCTATAAATAGGCCTCACCCCCACCCCTTTTAACAGCCCATTACTTAGACTATTTTTCCCTCGAGAGTCAGCGCTCTGAGGGATTTTCATCTTCTTCCCTCAAGGACTTTTTTAATGGGATTTACCCCCATGGACGACGACGACCCAAAGCTTTCATGCTTTACCTTAATCTCTCCAGAAGATTATCACTATCAAGTGATTTCAAGATCAAAAAGCGTCTCCTTGAGCACCCTTTATGTCCGCGCCTTGATGCAGAAAGTTCAACCCTTAAAGGGTTATTCTGCGGGTAGGAATTCTTTGTTTGCCATGAAATTTTCAGCCCAACTGAGTTTCAGTTTCGCTGTCCCTTGAAGAGATTCATCTTCTTGACCTTCTCTTGAAGTCTGAATGGTTCGCTCATTTTTGGAAGTTGCGCCTTTGAGACTCCCTGATAAGGTGCGAGTTGATTGAGTCTGAATTCGAACTTTGCATCTGGACCGCGAGCCTTACATACAGAGCTCGCGTCTGAGGCTGTTGACTTAGAAGAACTCAGGCCGAAGGGTTCAGACTTGAATGTAGCAACCCCGGTTTATCAAACAGGGATGTGGCAATTTTCGCGCCTGATTCTCTTCGCGTCTCATATTTTAGACGCGGGTGCAAAAACCAGACTGCGTTCAAACCTGTGTGCATTTGAAGTTCACAACTTTGATCGTGTCTGTTTCTGTTGCAACAGAATTTTAACTGGCTGCGCGGATCGTTCCTGCGTCTTCGGATTGCAGCAATAACCGCGTCTGTCCTGTTTCAGTATTCTGAATTTCTAATTGTTTCTTCCTTCTCGCAGGTAGGCTCGATCATCCTTTCGCATGTTCACTGGGCCCCTGGGAGAATATTTCGGCCAGCGAACCTGTTCGATGGTCGTCTATTGGAGAAGAAGTCATGGCTCATATTTTTGGGAGACGAAGATCTGACATCCGCCGAGACCTTATTGGACACGATGCACCAGTCATGCTTCCGGGCCTGCCATGGTCACAGTGGGTATGGCGGTGGATATGGTGGTGGGTATGGTCCTCTTGCAGGTCACTGAAAAGAGGACGTCACCTGTAAGGCCTCGAATCCTCCCTTCACCAGTCTTACCCCAGAAATGACATCGAGGACAAAGTCTATATTCATTAGATGACTTTCTGGTGGTGGAGATGTTCATCAACGAAGAATCATGGCCTATGTCGGTTGGTCAGGTGGAATCAGAAGGACCTGCTGCATTCTGATCTCAAGAAACACCATTGTTCTTAGTCAATGATGGGTTCTTTCTATGTTTACGTCATGCATCATGGTGTAATCAGCTTCCGATCGTCACCACAGTGTTCGGCTCTACTTTGGCGCCCTTCCAAACATCTTGTATTTGGAGTTGTGAGCATACTTTAAGGAGTGAGTGCAACCTTTTACTGAGAGAGAGGGACTTCTTTGTACTCCTTTATTGTAACACTCAATCTTATTGTATAAGAGAGCGTTTTGTATCACTTTCATATGCCTGGATATAAATAAAAGCGACACTTTTCTTTTTGTCTCCTTCTATTGTCGTGAACTTTTTTTTTTTTTTTGCATTGGAAGTCGGACGAATAGAAGTAAAGGGTCTTTGACTTACTAAAAATATGATAATAATCTTAACAAGTCAAAGTCTGTAGAAAAATCCTGTGTCAGGAAATTCAACAGTATTGTCAGAGGTGTAATATTAACTTGACAAGAAATTTTGTGGAACTGCCAATCTATGAAGAGAGTGACAGGTGGAATTTGTACCCCCAGGGAGGATGAACTTTTATCAGAGGTTTGTGATTAACTTGATTAAGATCAGTTGGGGGATTTAATGAAAACACTGTTAATGGTGTAATGTTAACCTAACAATGTTTTTAGGTGGACTTGTTATTCTGTTGACGAGAATAACAAGTGAGACTAGATTCGCGGGGGATCTAGAAAAATCTTTACCGTTAGAGGTGTGATATTAACTTAACGGGTTGAATTAAGTCTTGTCAGAAGTGTGATGTTAACTTGACAAGGGTGTGAGTCAGAGGTGTAATATTGAACTTGACTCAGAAATATTTCAGCTTGATTTGGGAAAGCTGAAAGTATCACTGTCATAGGTGTAATGTTTAACTTGGCAACGAGGGTAATGCTTGAGGTATAATTTTAAACTTGGCATTGGTCATCTCGACTTTGACAAGGAAGTTCGAGGGAAAGTCATGGCCTTAAGTGTATTGTTAAACTTAGCAATGACTTGGACGCTAGAGGTGTAGTGTTAAACTTAGCATCGTTCATTTCAGCTTCGATATGGAAGTCTGAGAGAAAATGATTGTCAGAGGTTTAATATTGAACTTGGCAGCAGCTTAATTACTGTTAGGAGTGTAATGTTAAACTTCAACAGTAATTTGTCAGAGGTGTGGTATTGAACTTGACAGAAATTGATTTGCGATATGAGCAGTTTGAGGGCCTGTCATTCTATTGATGTGAATTGACAAGTGAATTTTGAAGTGCCAGAGGTATAGTGTTAACCTGGCAAACTTAAAGGCTTGCTACTCCATATAGGGTTAACAAGTAAAGTTTGTACTCGATAGGGAGTATTGAAAATTTTCATTACCAGAGGTATAGTGTTAACGTAGTAATGATTGTATTTTGTAGACCTACCATTCTGTGTATGAGAATTGGTAAGGGATTTTAGAGGAGAGGGTGAAACTACATCCACTTAGGATTTTTAGCAAACCCTTAGTTATAAAAAGATTTGAGGTGCCTTTACCAACTACCGTTTGAGTTGGGCTAGCCATGCTATTCCCCTCAGCATGATGAGTTGTCGAAGACTTATGTTGGTCTTAGAAGCCAACATTTTCCTCTGTCCTTAGCCGTCGGAGGCGTCGGACATTAGAATCCAAGTTTCGTCTTTTGTTTCTTTATCAATATTTACATCATGCATCATGGTACAATCAATGCCCAATTAGCTTGTGGTCTAACGAAGGAAAAAACTTTTCTTGAATCTGGAGCTTTGATCAGAGGTGTACTTTTAACTTGATCAGAAGAGGAGTGCTACTAAGGATAGTACTTCTTCAGGAACCTGCCATTGATCGGCATCATGAGTGTATCGCCATTTGCAGTTATGAGGCGATATGATCCATTTGAGTAGACTGACTCTACTACAAATGGTCCCTCCCATTTGGGCTAGAATTTTCCTTTTGTCTTATGTGTCATCACCATAGGTCTTCTGACGGCTAAGACAAGGTCACCTTTCTTGAAAGTTCGCATTTTAACTTTCTTGTTTAAGGCTCTGGTAATCCGGGCTTGGTAGAGCTCGATTTGTTGTTGGGCCTGCAGACGTTTATCATCTAAGGCCTCCAATTCCTGGAGTCGCTGTCGATGCTTCTCCTCATTTGTCATCTCTGCTGTCAAGGCGACGCGTAGAGATAGAATTTGAATTTCCAGTGGAAGCACGGCTTCACACCCATATACCAAAGAAAATGGCGTAGCTTTAGTTGGGATTCGCACAGTTGTGCGATAGGCCCATAAGCATTCACCTAGCTTGTCGTCTCGAAAAGTCAGCATGACTGGGACGTATTTCTTGAGAAGCTTGCCGATGGTTTTGTTGAAAGCTTCTGCGAGACCATTAGCGGCGGGGTAGTATGCCGTTGAGGACACACTCTGAATTCTGTATTTAGTGCAGAACCTCTGAAAAGCTTGACTGATGAATTGGGGCCCATTGTCATGGACGATTCGCCGAGGTACCCCAAAACGGTAAATGACGTGATGTTTAACGAATTTAAAGTAGTAGATATGTTGGTTCGGTGAACCTTTCCCATCGAATGCTTGGAGGGTCGGAGCCTTGAACTTGGGAGGGTATGGAACAAGGTCCCACTCGGTCGGATATGGTCGGACCACCCCTGCTTCTTGCAAGCCTTTTCGGTTGGTAAGGGCCTCCAGACGTTGCTCCAATTGATTCATTCTTCTAGAATGAACCTTTTCCTGGTGTCGGTCATCTTTTCCTTGTGACGAGGATTTAGACGAACCAGAAGTAGGCTGCTCTTTCTCCTCTATACGTACGGAAGATGAGCTTTCTCCCTCTTTTCGTTTGCCTTTCGACTTTTTAGAGGAGGCTTTGTCGGTTGACTTCCTCTTATCTTCAAGCAACTGTGCCAGCATCTGCTTGAGGGAATCGATAGATTCTTGTTGAGCACGAATCATCTCGAATTGTTCCCTCTGGACCTGGGCTTGCTGCTCCAAGCGCCTAGCTGTCTCCTCAGGAGTGCTGGTCATGTATATAAAGGCCTCTTTCTCTATAGAAGAGTTTGAAGCCTGTGACTCTGCAATAGCAGAATGCGAGTCATTCACCTCAATGCCCCGGGCTAGAGCATTGTAGTCAATCGGGGGGATTGCCCCGGTCCGGGTGCGAGTATTTCGGTAAACTCCTTCCGGTTCAGTGTCAGACTCATCGGAGCTGACCGCAGGTTGCTTTCCCCTACTCCTGCTTGCCATGTTTGCAGTGAGCTCAGGATATTCAGTGTCAGAGAAAATCCTTCGCCTGTGGGAAGGATTTCTTTTGGCTGATCGGGGAATCAGGGTCAGCTGTCTAGCTAGAGACTGCTGGTTTGCACCTGAATTGCAACGACATTCAGAGAGCATTGTGATAAGCCGTTCGCAGCAACATGACGAAGTGATTCGATTAGCACTTCTCTTCTTTGTCAAATAATCCCTTAGATCCGTGGAAGGAGGATCAAAGAGATTAGCCTCGCAATACTGAGGGCGGGAGGCATCCTTGCTTCGCACAGCTGGGACGCAGGGTTCAGAGACGCGGGGCGCCTGAACGCAGCTCTTGCGTCGCGGCTTCGGAGCGTGAGCTTGGCGTCTTTGTTGATAAGAGACGCAGCTCTCGCGCTGCTGATTACTGCGTCTGGGTAGAGACGCTTGAGAAATACAGGGCTGTCGGGCCCCGTGCCTAGAGGCGCGTGCCTCTTGTACTTGACAAGGTGCGCGAGCTTTGCATTGGCGTTTAGGGAGTGGGGCTTCAAAAGAGCCAATCTGGTGAACCTCGCGTTTGGGTTGCCAAACGCAGACTTCACGTGTCAGGTGTGGTACGCTGGTCTGAGCCTCGCGTCCTACTTCCGTTGGGCAATCGGTCGTTCCAACTTGTAGTTGACACGCACACCTTCTCTGCCGCCGTTCAGCGTTCCGGTTCCGTCGTGGGGGTGGAAGGGAACCCCGACGACCTGGTGCTGAGGAAGAGGATGGACTGGCTGAACACCAGAAAGGTTGACCACGCGGGTCTACTGAGAGACGTTGGCGCGGGTGTTACGCCTGGCGCGATTGACCACAACATCCTTCGGAGCTGCCGCGTCTGAGAGAATCTCAGGGCGGACTTCGGGGCATTTTCCCGTAAAGACTCTGCGGTAGGCACGGGCCTTTGGGCTCTTGGAGCCGGAAGAAAGGAACTCTTCATATTTTGCTTGGTCGAATTCCACGACAAGTGATTCGACCGTTTTCCCCATGTAAATGATGTCACCTTGCGCCACCACTTGCTCGTCAGTGGAGAAGGTAGTCCCCAGCGGAGTCGCCATCTCTTGTTTGGTGGGAGAAAAATTCGCGTAAAATTTCCTTAAATCAATTGAAAGATTACAACGGACTTATACTCCGGTTACAAGGGAGGGAGGATATTGAGTTTTGAATCCTCCCTTTGTTTAATGCTGGGTTCTTCAGGTGGCGGTGGAAAGTGAATCTTATTTTCCGTTGACCGGGTGAACGTCAGGAACTCTTGGGGATCTTCTCTTCGGTTGGCGGACGGAGTAACACAGCTCTGTTGACCAGAAATCTCAAAGAGATTATAGGTAAAGATTAACTTGTACGCAGCAAGTTACTTGAAGAGTTGAACTCTCTTTCCTTCTCTGTAGAAGCTCTTAAGTCAAGTTCTTCTCCCCGAATTCTCTGATCTAAATTTTTCGACCCCTTCTCCATAACAACAAGGCTATTTATAGAGGTTTCAGGGGCGAACGTGCCCCCTAAAAACACTCCATAATAGGGGTTAACTTTCTCGTTATGTGGGCAGTGATTGACCCCATAACAAGGGCAGTTATAACTGAGACGCGGGTTTCGCCCCTCGCGCCTTGGTGCTACAGTGCTATTGAGACGCGGGTTTCGACCCCCGCGCCTTGGTGCTGCAGTGCTGCTGAGACGCGGGTTTCGACCCTCGCGCCTTGGTGCTGCAGTGCTGCTGAGACGCGGGTTTTGATCCTCGCGTCTTGGCGCTGCTTTGATGGCTATGATTAGCCCTGCGTCTGAAGTTTGGGACTCTGCTTTTGACGACTTGTCTTTAATGATTTTTAGACAGACTACAGTTAGCCCCTACAAACGGAAATCAAAATGAAAAGGGTAAAGCGTAAAGTTCTTACAGAGCTAAAAGCTGAGTTCCTGAACCAACAACAGCAGAGAATAGAGACTTGTGCTTTGGGAACCAGAAGACATCCCCGTGAATATATTTCCATCCGGTCTCCTTTGGTCTTCAAGAACCTCGTCATCATGGGAATATCTTTCGGGGAGGTAATTAAAATATCTCAGCAAAATTGAAAGAAAATAACTTTTTACGAGAAAAAAAAATACATGTATTTCTCACTTAATGAAGTCATTCTTGAGCACACGCATGGAGAATCGTAGCAAGGAACCCAGTTAGGAGGAGGACCGTCACACATGAGTTAATTATAGAAAACCAATGGATCTCTAGATGTTGAGGCATAGAAGAAGATTTTGAATACTTTTCCATTCTCTTCTCAAATGGGATATCAATTTTCTTCCAGGTAACAGAATATGAGAACTGAGATATCAACAATCTAATTTGCCAGGTCAGCAAATATCAGGTGGGAGGTTTTCCATTCAATAGAACGTTCCTTAATTTAAGAACCACCTTTCAATTTCCTTCCTTGGTTAAACGCCAATTAAACTGAATCTAAATCAGTCTCGATATACTGTAAAGTATATCCCCTGTATAAAGGATAATCCACTTATATAGTATTTTGGAGTGAGGTACGCTTAGAGCGAATCTCCTTAAGACAATTACGTCCCCCGCACCGGTGCTAACGGGATATTGGACGCTGGTCTCTCAAGATACAACACTCCTTCACGGTATTTAGATAGCACTACCAAATCACCGTACGATCGAACTGTAGTCAATCAGTACCTTCCACAGGATCGTTGAAGCAGCGGTACAAGGACAAATTTCGAATGAATATTTGCCTTTACTTTGGAGTAGCACCCACTGTTGAGGATGAAGGAAGGTTGAAGAATATTCTTCTTCAAAAGTCTTAGATTCAGACAACAATTCTATAAAAGAATCTGTTGAATTTTCTAAGCCTTTTTTCAGAACGAATTTTGCAGAATCTCCTTTGGAAGTCGCTTCGGAAACCGAGTTACGGATTTCCCACTTCCCTTTTGGAAGTCACTTCAGAACTCCACTTCCCAGTTCAGAACGCAGAAACTTGAAATGTTCAGAACTCAGAGAGAAAAAGAGAGAGTTGTTTACTTGGTGTGTGTTATAATTGAGAATCCGGAGGGCTATATATAGCGCTCCAGGAGGGACCAACAGGTTCGAATCCAACGAAAGGATGCAACAGTTCGGTCTGAACTGTTGCAACCTTTGGCCGTCCAATTGGTTCGCAACCTTTGGCAGTCCAACTGGTTCACAACCGTTGGTCGTCCAATTGGTTCGCAACCTTTGGCAGTCCAACTGGTTCGCAACCTTTGGCGGATCGGTTCAGATTCTGACAGCAGAGCGGGTCTGTTGGCGGGGCGGATCGGAGCGGGTCTGGTTCGGATCCGGAGTGGTCCATACCCTTGAGACCTGATTCAAAAAGAACCAGGCAGGGTAGGAACCCGAACCCGGACCCGGGCCGGGCCCGGGCCCGGCCGGCCGCCGCCAGCGGCGGCGGCACGCGCGCGCATGCACACATGTGCGGGCGGGCATAGATCCCTCCCAATCGCGCGCGAAAACTAAGTACCCAAAGGGCACGCCCTTTGTTCTCAATTTTCTCTATTTATACACCACAAACTTCCATCCCATTGCTAATGTGGAACTAAATGCTTTTAGCTACCTTTAGTCCCGTTTTGGCTTTGAATTAGGCAATCTTGAGACTTGAATATCTCATTCATTCGAAGTCGGAATTGAACATGTGAATATACCACGTTCATCCCCAATGGAAGGAGAACACACTCCAACCATCATCCAATTGATTCGATCAACGGATCTCGCCATAATTCAACTCGAAGATTCATACTTATATTCTTCAATTCCAACAATCCCCCACAATGAATGGAGATTCAAGGAAATGACACACAAAGAGACTGACTCTATTGTGAAAGGTACTTGAGAAAAGAAACTGCATAAGGATAGGTGAACTAGGTCTTGAACCTTCCATAGCGAAAGCTTTATCGGACTTACTGGCTAATCAGTGAACTAGGTCTTGAACTGTTAGCCATTAGTGTAAGCCAAGTCAACAAGCTTCACACAGTGACTTTCCAAATCAACTTTGGTTCTCGGTTGTGTCCGTTTTGGCCCTGGACATTCTTGGTTTCAGAGAGTATCTTTAGGGAATAACAGCCTCCATAGAAATTCCCAAAGAGCCGACCCAACTCTATACTCACATAGGTGATGGACTTATTAAGAGTAGTCTACTCTACTCCACTTGTTTAGTAACAAGATATAGGTATCATTAAAAGCGTTAAGCTTATCCTTAAGCCATTTGTAGAAAAGCACTTATGTGTAGGGGTGGCAGACGGGCCGCGACCCACCAGACCCGACCCGACCCGACCCGGAGTTAGCGGGTATGGGTTTGGGCTAATTGGGTTTGGGTCGTAATCGGGTCGACCCATCTGACCCGATTATTAAATGGGTCGGGTCGACCCGAACCCGCCAGACCCGCTTGACCCGCCAGACCCAATTATTCTCTCTTCTCCTCGGCTTCCTCCCCTTCGATCTCCTCCACCGCCGCCACCGCCTCCTCCCTTTGACCTAGATTAAATTGTCAAAAAATATGCGTGAGCCCAATTTCGAACATGTGACTTCTAGTGTATGAGTTTAGTGTGATGATCAACCATATCACCAAACAATTTAGTAAAATAACGTAAAGAAATTGTATTTAAGGCTTAATAATCGGGTCAAATGGGTCGGGTCGGGTCGACCCGATTAAGTCTGGGTCAGGTCTGGGTCTGAATTTTTGACCCATATAATAAACGGGTTGGGTCGACCCGACCCGATTATTATATGGGTCGAGCAGTAATTGGGTCGGGTCGACCCGACCCGACCCAATTGCCACCCCTACTTATGTGCACCTTAGGAATGGATTGGAGTCAAGCTCCCAAGTGCTTACTTGCTGAGTCAATCATAACTAGTTTTTCCTCTTGAACTTAGTCCGTGAGATCTCCAGTCGCTAAGTGAGGTTTCCATTAAGCTGACTCGATAAGGTTAGGCTTTTAGACCCATTCCCCTCGATGCGCAGTTTATACGCTCTTCATTTAAACCTTTAGTAAGCGGATCCGCTAAATTATCCTTTGACGATACAAAGTCAATAGAGATAATTCCATTTGAGAGCAACTGCTTCACGGTATTATGTCTACGACGAATATGTCTAGACTTACCATTGTATATAACATTTTGTGCCCTAAATATAGCTACTTGATTATCGCAGTGTATACATATAGCTGGCACTGGCTTTTGCCATAATGGTAAATATTCTAAGAATTGTCGAAGCCATTCTGCTTCTTCTCCAGCCTTATCTAAAGCTATGAATTCTGATTCTATAGTGGAACGGGCAATACATGTTTGCTTAGAAGACTTCCATGATACCGCTGCTTCTGCTAGAGTAAATACGTATCCGCTAGTTGATTTTGATTCCTCAGAATCTGTAATCCAATTAGCATCACTATATCCTTCAAGTACAGGAGGATAATGTCCATATCTCAAGGCATATTCCTTGGTATGTGATACGTAACCCAATACTCGTAGTAGAGCGGTCCAATGTAGATCACTAGGATTGCTAGTGTATCTACTTAACTTGCTTACAGCGTAAGCAATATCGGGTCTAGTGCAATTCATCAAATACATTAGACTTCCGATAATCTGAGAATACTCCAACTGGCGTATTCCAGTTCTGTATTCTTATGAAGGTGGATGTGCGGGAGAAAAGGATTTGTATTTTCCTTTATCCCATGATCCTTGAATCTTTCTATCATCTTATCCACGTAGTGAGATTGAGATAGACTGATTCCATCTGGTGTTCTGATGATTTTAATTTCTAAAATTACATCAGCAACCCCCAGATCCTTCATGTCAAAACTGTTGGATAACATTCGTTTAGTGGACTTAATAATCTCAATATTAGTCCCAAGTATCAACATGTCGTCTACATAAAGACAAACAATGATACATGCATTTCCAACTGTTTTAATGTATACACACTTATCGCATTCATTGATAGTGAATCCATCATTGATCATGACACTATCAAATTTCTCATGCCATTGTTTTGGAGCCTATTTTAAACCGTATAAGGATTTTACCAATTTACACACCTTGTGTTCTTGACCCTTGACTATAAATCCTTCAGGTTGCTCCATATATATCTCTTCATTTAATTCACCATTTAAGAATGCAGTCTTGACATCCATTTGATGGATATCTAAGTTGTGCAATACTGCAATTGCAATCAACATCCGAATGGACGTTATTCTTGTTACTGGTGAATAAGTATCGAAGTAGTCAAGTCCTTCTTTTTTGTCGATAACCCTTGGCCACTAATCTAGCCTTGTACTTATCGATATATCCATCGGGTTTTAATTTTCGTTTGAAAATTTACTTACACCCAATTGGTTTACTGCCAGGAGGCAAGTTTACTAATTCCCAAGTATGATTACTTAGTATGGATTCTATTTCGCTATTTATAGCTTCTTTCCACATTTGTGCTTCTGGGATTGACATAGCCTCTTTAAATGTTTGAGGCTCGCTTTCAATAGCGTATGCTATGAAATCTGGACCAAAAGATTTTGAGATTCTAGATCTCTGACTTCTTCTTGGTTCAATTTCCGCATTAACATTTCGTTCCTCGGGGCTTTCGTCCCTGAACGCCATCTCGTGTGTTCTTTTCCCAGAAGTCTTATCTGTTTCCCGTTTGTACGGAAAGATGTCTTCAAAGAACACAGCATCTCGATATTCGATAATCATGTTTACATGAATATCTGGTATTTCTGATTTATAAACCAGAAATCTGTAGGCACTACGATTCAAGGCATAGCCTATGAATATGCAGTCCATAGTTTTTGCTCCCAACTTAGTCTTTTTAGGTAATGGTGCTAGCACCTTTGCAAGGCACCCCCACATTTTGAGGTAATGGTAGGAAGGTGTCCTTCCATGCCATAACTCGAATGGTATAAGACCAAGTTTCTTGTGGGGTATTCTATTTAGAATATAATTTGCAGTTAATAGAGCTTCCCCCCACAAGTTCTGCGGAGCTACAGAACTTACGAGCATGGAATTGAACATCTCCTTCAAAGTTTTATTCTTCCGTTCAGCAATTCCATTTTGCTGAGGAGTGTATGGTGTTGTAGTTTGATGGATTATACCAAAATTAGCACATAACTCACTAAAATCATTTGATTCATATTCTCCGCCTCTATCGGATTTTAGAATCTTGATTTTCTTGTTGAGTTGATTCTCAACTTCGGCTTTATATGTTATAAACATATTTATTGCCTCATCCTTACTGTTTAAAAGATACGCATAACAGTATCTTGTACAGTCATCAATAAAAGTAATGAAATACTTTTTACCGCCTCTAGTTGGCATAAACTTCAAATCACACAGATCGCTATGAATTAACCCTAAAGGTTCTGTATTTCGATCAAATGAGTGAAATGAATTTTTCGCCAACTTTGCCTCAACACAAATCTCACACTTGCGAATTTCTTCCAAGTTGAGTTTAGGAATATATCCTATATTAGACAAGTTCTTTAATGACTTGTAATTTACATGCCCTAATATAGCATGCCACAAAATAGGAGACTCAAGCAAATAAACAGAAGAATTTCCTTTATTTATAAGCTTCGGGTACAAATACACGGACTTTTTATCTACCACTGCAACATTGGCTTTAAAAAGTCCATCAACAAGATAACCCTTTCCCACATACATCCCTCCCTTAGTAAGTACAAATTTATCAGATTCAAATACCATTCTAAATCCTTTCTTACTAAGTATAGATCCGGAGATCAAATTCTTGCGGATGTCTGGAACATGAAGCACATCATTAAGAGTAAGCTCTTTCTCCGATGTCCACTTCAGGATGACCTTGCCTTTTCTTTCAACCTTTGAGACGGATGAATTTCCCATGAATAATCGCTCATCTTGCTCTAGTATTTGATATTCAGAGAATAATAATTTCTCAGAGCAGATGTGCCGAGTAGCCCCAGTGTCTACCCACCAATCCTTATTGTTGGTTATCAGATTCACTTCTGACACCACAGCTGAAAGGCTTGGAGACTCATGGTCGGTCAAGTTTGCCTGTGGATGGCTTTTCTTGTTCTTTTTGAGAAGGCTGCGACATTCATTCGCCTTATGCCCTT
This sequence comes from Agave tequilana, assembly GCA_038442645.1. NCBI lineage: Eukaryota > Viridiplantae > Streptophyta > Magnoliopsida > Asparagales > Asparagaceae > Agave > Agave tequilana. The sequence continues at coordinate 61,475 of JAVJIF010032013.1, forward strand.
CTTTGTTGCAGATGTAGCAGGTTCCCTTGAAGCGCATGTTCTTGCCTTCTTGGACCTTGCCTTTGTACCCCTGGGAAGTCTTCTTCCGCTTGAAGCCTTTGGAAGTGGACGCTTTCCCCTTTGAGTCTTCGATCACATTGGCTTTTACTTCGTAGGAGTTCTTACTGCTCCTTTTCTCGGACTTTCTGTTGTCCTCCTCGATTCGAAGCCTCACAATAAGATCTTCCAACTTCAACTCCTTTCGCTTGTGCTTTAAGTAGTTCTTGAAATTTCTCCACCAGGTGAGAGTTTCTCCACGATAGTAGCCACCTGAAAAGTTTCAGGAAGAATCATACCTTCGGCTTCTATCTCGTGCAAGATAAGTTGGAACTCTTGCACTTGACTGATTACAGTCTTACTGTCCACCATTTTGTACTCCAGAAATCGTCCAACGACGAACTTCTTGGTACCAGCATCCTCAGTCTTGTACTTCTTGTCAAGACTGGCCCATAACTTCTTTGCCGTTGTGATAGGACTGTAGATATTGTAAAGAGAGTCATCCAGTCCATTTAAAACATAATTTCGGCAAAGGAAGTCACATTGAGTCCATACATCAGTTGTAGGCTCTGGTGGATCTTCTTGCAGGAATCTGGCCAGATGAAGAGTGGTCAAGTAGAAGAGCATCTTCTGTTGCCACCTCTTGAATTCTGTGCCATCAAATTTTCCTGGCTTCTCCGGTTTCGGGTTAGGAAGTGGAGTTGGCATCAAAGCTTGTAGCTGCATGTTTGGTGCCTTGCTAGAGCTATCTTGATTAGTCTCAGACATTTTCTTCACAGTTCAAGCAGAACTGAAGTAAGAAACTTCAATTTAATTGTCTTAAGATTGTTGGTTATCTGCTTAACAGAAATCAATCTGACAACTAATCAAGATCACTGAGATATCAACAATCTAATTGGCCAGGTCGGCAAATATCAGGTGGGAGGTTTTCCGTTCAATAGAACGTTCCTTAATTTAAGAACCACCTTTCAATTTCCTTCCTTGGTTAAACACCAATTAGACTGAATCTAAATCAGTCTCGATATACTGTAAAGTATATCCCCTGTATAAAGGACTTAATCCACTTATACAGTATTTTGGAGTGAGGTACGCTTAGAGCGAATCTCCTTAAGACAGTTACGTCCCCCGCACCGGTGCTAACAGGATAATGGACGCTGGTCTCCCAAGATACAACACTCCTTCACGGTATTTGGATAGCACTACCAAATCACCGTACGATCGAACTGTAGTCAACCAGTACCTTCCACAGGATCGTTGAAGCAGCGGTACAAGGACAAATTTCGAATGAATATTTGCCTTTACTTTGGAGTAGCACCCACTGTTGAGGACGAAGGAAGGTTGAAGAATATTCTTCTTCAGAAGTCTTAGATTCAGACAACAATTCTATAAAAGAATCTGTTGAATTTTCTAAGCCTTCTTTCAGAACGAATTTTGCAGAATCTCCTTTGGAAGTCGCTTCGGAAACCGAGTTACGGATTTCCCACTTCCCTTTTGGAAGTCACTTCAGAACTCCACTTCCCAGTTCAGAACGCAGAAACTTGAAATGTTCAGAACTCAGAGAGAAAGAGAGAGTTGTTTACTTGGTGTGTGTTATAATTGAGAATCCGGAGGGCTATATATAGCGCTCCAGGAGGGACCAACAGGTTCGAACCCAACGAAAGGATGCAACAGTTCGGTCTGAACTGTTGCAACCTTTGGCCGTCCAATTGGTTCGCAACCTTTGGCAGTCCAACTGGTTCACAACCGTTGGTCGTCCAATTGGTTCGCAACCTTTGGCAGTCCAACTAGTTCGCAACCTTTGGCGGATCGGTTCAGATCCTGATAGCGGAGCGGGTCTGTTGGCGAGGCGGATCAGAGCGAGTATGGTTCGGATCCGGAGTGGCCCATACCCTTGAGACCTGATTCAAAAAGAACCAGGCAAGGTAGGAACCCGAACCCGAACCCAGACCCAGACCCAGACCCAGACCCGAGCCCCGGCCGGCCCCCGCGCGCATGCACACATGTGCGGGCGGGCATAGATCCCTCCCAATCGCGCGCGAAAACTCCAAGTACCCAAAGGGCACGCCCTTTGTTCTCAATTTTCTCTATTTATACACCACAAACTTCCATCCCGTGGCCAATGTGGGACTAAATGCTTTTACCTACCTTTAGTCCCGTTTTGGCTTTGAATTAGGCAATCTTTAGACTTGAATATCTCATTTAGGCAATCTTTAGACTTGAATATCTCATTCATTCGAAGTCGGAATTGAACATGTGAATATGCCACGTTCATCCCCAATGGAAGGAGAACACACTCCAACCATCATCCAATTGATTCGATTTACGGATCTCGCCATAATTCAACTCGAAGATTCATACTTATATTCTTCAATTCCAACAAATGTAACATGAAATGTCTCCATTTAGGAAAGAAATAACAATAAGCCACGTTATAAGAACTTCAAATTCTTTCATCCAATCATCACTTATCAAAAGAATTGGACACAAAAAACTATAATTGAAGATGTAATAAGATATCATGATAGTAAGAGAAGCTTGGATCAAACACTAACAACATTCGATTCTAAAACACAAGATCCCTATTTCATATAAAAACGAGACAATGAAGATGTGTTACTCAACAACAGAAACATTAACTCAGAAAAAACTTAAAATGTTAACCAGAAAACTCACTAACAAACCAACACAACAGATCCACGTGGAAATATCTCATCTTGTATGAATAACAACAACAATTCATTCAATATCACCATCATTTACCTTGGATTATGGAAAGGGCCAACTTTGTTGGCATACAAAGGGACACGATCCCCCTCCTTGTACTTGTGAGCCGACCCATATCCTTCGACACTCAACCCAATCGCCAGCAACAAAACAAACAGAACGGCTCCCTCCAGCTTCCCCATCGCCATCACAAACCTAGGATCTTCCCCCGAGCCCTCTAGCTCTCTACAGATATACGAAGGAAAAACTCATTAAAGGCCGGATCTTTTTCACAAAGAAGGCAGCTTTCTGCCACAATCCGACCTTATAAGCAACGAGCTGGAGATGGGTCTGAGATTTATCGAGAGACGTGAGGGATTTTTAAAGAAAGGCTGGATTTTGCAAGAGGGAACGTGGGACTCGAGGTCAGTGTAATGGAACCTTTTGAGGTCCGGGTCTTTCTTTAGATCTGGGAGAGAGAAGGGAAGAAGGGGGCAGGTTCGAAGTTTTAATGGTGGGGGGACTGGGGAGAGAGATTCAGTATGAAACACGAGAGAGAGAGAGAGAGGCCTCCTTTAATTACGTTGTAAATTATAAATTGTGCACCTGATATTAAAAACACCCAGTCGTCGCCCAGTAACGGGTTGTGGGACCCACAAGAGAACAACAATGAGATATTAGGACACTGACGGTGGGAGCTGGGGCCCAGTGTAACCGTCTTTGAGTAGGATTATCTAATTTAATTAACTAATTAATTTGTTTTTGAAAAAATATCAAAGAAAATTAAAGTATAAAACTTTGGTTTGAAGATAAACTTGAGTGAAGGAAGCATCAAGCTTCATAGGTTACATTTGTATCGCACTGAATCTTACGGCCACCTTAACTATTCTGTTATTTTCATTTAGAATTATGACTGAATTTGTCAAAGGGTTTTCTTAAAAAGAACTAGATTTGTTCATTTGTAAGTGACAATTCTGAAATGAAGAGAGAATACATTACATTTGAAACCAAGTTGCATTTTCTCACTAGTTTTTAGATGCTTTTAAATGTCAGCCTTTGATTTTCTTTTCATGAAACAATGATCTGAAAGTTGAAAAAAGAGAAATCTATCATTTTCAGAACAACAACAAAGTAAGTAAAAAAGAATTCAAAGCCTCGAGTACAAGTGGGAGTTAGGCTAAAACACAAAAAAAACCAATAAAATGCTTGCATAATCCTTTTTAGGCAACTGTATGAAAAACCCTAGTTGTCACCTGAAAATTTGCTTTCAATAAAACTCAAGCAACAGCAGGACACCCAAGACCATTATAACCAACGAAAGCAGAAGTTAGGCAAGACTACTTATCACAAAGAGAGAAAATTTTAAGTTTAGGGTACAGAAACAAGCAACAATATTTTCTAAAACAAATTAGTCCATCTACATCCATCAAAAAAAAATTCAGAACTTTGTGTTTCTAGTCCTCTACAAGCATTAAACCCAACTGCCTCCACATTAAATTTTAATTTTCCAACTCTTATCTACATTGAAATGCAAAACTCCCCTCCAATTAGTCTCTTGGTCATTTCAAATGCTTTCTTGTTTCCTTCCCATTTCAATTTTGGGCCTGTTTGGTTAAAGGGTAGAAGTGAGGAAGTGAAGAAGTGAGAAAGTGATAATAGTTCCCTTTGGAACTTAAAAATTGGTTAGTAAGTTTTTAGTGTTTGAATGTTGTTGAGAAGTGTGGTTTGAAAAATGTTATGTCTTTTCCGATGTTTGAATGGTAATGTTGAAGTGGAAAAGTTGAACACAAAGTCGACCGCAAAATAATATTAAAATAAAAATTAATTAAGAACAATAAAAAATGGACTGTAATTAAAATGCAGATGAGATTTACATGATCAAAAAATTAACTGTTTTGTGTTACAACTTATTACAAATGAAATTTACATCACCACAAAATTAACTGTAGCATTATGTAAGTAATGAAATAGTTGTGTAAAAGAGAAAAGAGAAAAGGAAAAAGGGTTTTCTTATTTTCCTCTTCCGGTGTTTGGATAGATAGGAAAGTGAGCAATTATACTTCCCCATTTTCTCACTTCCGCCCACTTTCTTGCAACCAAACATGCCCAAAGGACGTCCACGTGCATGGATTCTCTAATGCAGTAATTTATAACACAATGTGAAAATTTCTTTGTGATTACCTTTTTCTAAAACATGGATCAGCTTGTTCCCACAATAAGAACTATGGCAGCTAGAATACAAATCAGGACCAATAAGTCTCTCTTACTGACATAGTTATTCCAAGCTTTAAGTTTTTTTCTAATTTAAAGAGCAAATATAAGTTTGCTCTAATTTAAAAACTTGATCAACAACAGCAGAATATTTTCTTCAGAATAAGGAGATATAATGGGGCTGCTGTGATTGATCTGGTCCCAAGACATGTACCATACGGAATATGTACTATACGGAAATAGAAAACATGAGCATGTACAAAGAACCTAATCATACAACATATAGCTCGGATATTTCTATCATGAAGCTGTACACCTATGAAACATTGACAGTTCTTACACTCCTCGGCGTGTGCTGGACACCTCACAAACATTTCCTCTTTTACACTATCTCGTAAATACTGACATTCCTTAGACACTTCTGACACTTCGTAAATGCATTACCTACTCTTTTCGAACACTTCTTCCATACATATTACATGTTGACACACATTGAAAGCTTGATGTATGTATTTATTTTTAATTATGTATTAAAAACTATATTTGAGGAGAAAATGACATCAACATAATGACTCAGCGGGTTGGCCCGTTGGTGATATCACTCCCTCCCTTTCAAGAGGGAGGCTCCAAGTTCAATTCTCAGAGTCATTGAATTGGAAGATTTAATTTAGATAATTAGTGATGAGTGCATGTAGACTGGAGGGTGACCTCCACACTGTTACTCAAATAATAAAAAAAGAAAGAAATGAGAAAGGCCCACTACAAATAATTGTTTATTAATAAAATATTATGCCTAGCTCTTTGATTATGACTTTTCAACTTGAATTTACTGCAGTAGAAAACAGATAATAATCTTAATCCCAAGCTTTGTTTGGTTTCCATAGATTGTGACATGACCATGGTGAAATAAGAGATAGTAAATGAAAATTGAGCATATATGTTACTGAAGTTGCTATAAGCAGAAGACTAGCAAATAGCTTCATAGTAAATCTATTGCTAAAACTACAAAAATCGCCAACTCATTCTTACCTTTATCAACTGCGACATCTCCTTGTTGATATTGAAAGAAATACTTGGATAAACCCAGAGAGTTGAACTCCACGGGAAAACATCCAATGCTGCTGGAATTTTCGACATCCAAGATAATCTCGACTGGTATCGATCCTCCCATCATCAATTTCCTCTGACAACAGCCACAGAAACTTGATTTTATCACATAAACCGTAAAACTTAATTATATGTATTAGTTAGGATTACACTGGTTTTTGTTCCCAAAAAGAGAAACAAAATGTAATAATGAATTAAGTCAACCAAAAACCATAAACCAAATCTAATTATAGGAAATATAGAACTGCAATCATGTTAAAATATTCGTCTAACCAGGAGAAAAGGTGGGGTGACTAGCCCCCCTTGTTTCATTAACAAGAGCTTAACAAAATACTATGAAACCCCAGCACATCATAGCAAGTATTGCTGAAGTTCTAATCATACCACCAACACGATATAAACATGACAAGTACAACTAAGCGAAATGAAATACATCATATGCAAGTTTTGCCAAAGTTCCAACCATAATAATAATTTACCACAAACAAACAAAAATACTGCTATTATTCCCCCATATACATTCTCATCTCCTGTGAAGAGACTCTGTCTCTCTCGTCACCCTAAGGAGGAGCGTCTGTCCCAAGTCTCTCCACGATTGCTGGAATCACTCTCTTCAGTTCTCCCTGGTATCTGGTGTAGCAATACAAAATGAAAAGCTAATGTTAGCAGATATTTGCGCACCCAGGATTTGAGGAAAGCAGGCTCATCAAAACTAGAATCTAAGTCTACTAATAAAAATTATCCTATGCAAGTCCGCACGGAATATAATTTAGTTTTTTTGGACAATCCTTATTGGTGGGGTCGCCAGGACTCAAACAAAAGGGCTAGACCGTGTTTTTGGTTTCACTAACCCAATCTTGGAAGTTCAGTTTGGCCATGCCTCAAAGGAGAAAGGGGGAACAAAGTCAAATTGATAAATATTGTTAAATGTTGATCCTCTCAATTAGGGAAACAAGTTTAAATTAATCTGATAGGTTTGGTGCTTCACTGCTTTTGTTGAGAATTTTGTGATCCTCAAGAATTCAGTTCATCTCGTTCTTGTGCGCCCAAAGGACTCAATCCACTGTAAAAACACTTTTCAAGGTCTTAAATTATAAACCTAAGTAACCAAACCACACCAGCTAACAAAGAAAGGAAAATATAGATCTTCAAAACAAAATAACCCACAGCTCTATCTCACTGATTTCAATCACCAATCATCCATAAGATATAATTAACAAAATACTTTACAAAGAAATAATGTAAACAAGTCAAATATGTGTAGTATGGTAGTTGTTGCTTGCAACAGTTTTTTCTCGTATTAGAAAAAGAGTTAATAGACACTATTAACTTATCCAGATCTATATAGAAACCGTATAAACCTTCATTAAGCTCTGTGTGTAGCTTGTCCATCCATTCCTCTTCCAAACATACTAAAACCAACCATGGTCCAAAAACCATCAAGTGCCCATATAACTCCAACTAGGACCATATGTCTAAGTCCAATAAAAAGCATATAACAGAGATAGATACAAACATGAATTGCACCTAAGAAATGAAAATGCAAATCTAAACATACCAAAAGTTCCAAAACCATCTATGGCAAATATAACAGAAGTTGAAGTAGCATTGAAATGTAAGACAATAAGAAACAAAAAATAAAGCATTGGAAAAATATCTATATAGTCTTGGCTCCCAAAAAAAAGAAAGAAAAACGGCCAAAATACTAAATCAATGAAATGTGGAAATCTAACTATATTATGATACTCAAAAGCATATGTCAGACAATATGCTTCACTTCTGCTGATTACCCTGAATTAAAAGCAGTCTAGCCTCCACCCAAACCTCATGCATTGTATTTCACCCTAGCTAAGGCTCTAAGATAAGAACATAACTACCAAGGTTGACACATCAGTTGTCACAGTATTAGGGTTGATTGTTTCCGATCATTACTCCGTATCTCTTCTGAACAATTGATGATTTTCACCAAGATCCAAACTCAGTTTCCGATCACTACTCCGTATCACCACCATCAGACTTGAGCAAACTTAAGAAACTATCATTGAGTAACTTTCGTTGTGAGCAGCATCACTTATGATTACACTTGCTTGTCAGAAAAAAAAATGCAAATGCAATTGACATGTGAAGCTTTGAACTCCACTAGAAAGTAGTAACCTACACGAATATATGCTTTTCGCCTAAAAGGATAATAGCACTTCCATGTGAAAACACATAACATTGGCTTGGTACATCCTGCCAAACTCCTGAATTTTCACCATTGTGTTGTGTACAGGACATCTTTTGTTATGCTCATCAATCTATGTTGCACACGCGCAAAACCATCTTAAAGACTTAAACAATTCTCCCTTAACTTATTCTCAATTGGAGTTGCATCTAGTTTCTTACAAATGCTCTCATTTCTTATCCCGTCTTTCGGCAAACTGTCAATAAGAGTATTCTGCAATCAATAACTTAAACAAAATACCCCCACATAAAAGAAAGGCCCAAAACAGAAAATGGAGAACGTAAAGTATAAACAACCAATTCCCACACCAAAAGAACAATGATGGCAACACAAATATTCTGAAAAACTAGTGATGGCCTTAAATATAAGAAAGAACAACCACAAAGTAAATATCTAAGTGCACTCCAAAAAGGCCCTTGCAACAGTCATGTGCTTTTTTGGGTAATAGATGATTCCTTTGATGTGGTAGAACTCCTGGTGTAACATTAGGCATTTTTATTATTATGTTGGGGGATTTTGAACAGTGTAAAAGAAAAGCAAATCCAAAGACTGCAAACCCTGTCATATCTCCTTCCAAAATGTTCTTGGGTTTTAATAATGTATCTACCATATGTCGGAGAAATTACAAAGCCCGCAGCCTAAACTGGAATTAAATTTCAAAAGGAATGCTATAATTCATATGCTTGTTTTATTTCATAGATGATGGCATGCCATGACCATATTGACATAAGGAGGATGCATAAACAGAAGAAGTGAAAAGAGTGAGCATGATACTTATGCTGATGTTAATTATATGAGACTTGTTCTATGATCCACAATAAAATATTGCTAGATCTAAAATAGCACAAAAGGCAGCAAGTAGACTCATAGTAAAATGTAAAATGAAAACCAACAAGAATAAGGTTTTTTTTTTTTTCCCATTCAAAATAATAATTGAAGTAACAATAACGAGATATTTCATGCTTACTTTTATCAAGTCTGATCGCTGTGGTTCTCGAGAAGCATACTTGGATAAACCCAGATGGCTGAAGGCCAAGGGAACAGTTTCATTGTCAACGATTCGTCATTGAAAGGGAAGTCACCCCTAGTATCGACCACCCCACCATCAAAGGGAACCACACTCCAAGCATCCGCACCGCAACCTGGCCGTATAAAATAAACGCAGTTGTTCTGACCACCCCATCTCGTCGGATCAGGGCATGCCACCGCCTGTTTCCGGTGCACAAACAGACACCAATTCCCCAAGCTCTCTATCCTCTCCCACAAAAAGCTCAACGGGTCGAGCTGGTAAACTCGGTTCTGGCCCGTGGCAGCAAAAACAACCAACAACAGCTCCCCGCCGCGCTCAACCAGATAGTGATCGCACTTTGTGTGAAGCATGCAAATGTCATTAGGCGCCGGCAATCCAACGCGCCTCCAAGCCACATAAGGATGGAATTTCCTGACAAATACGAGACGGGGAAAAGGATGGGGAGTAGAAACAAGAACAAAGGTTTTCCCCTTAGCAACTGCTAAAGAAACGATTTTTCCGCCAACTAAAGCCCCGAGCTTGAGCTCGGACCACCCATCGCTTCCCTGGCGCCAGCACAAGATACTACTAGACGAAGAAACCAAAAGGACCGAACACGAAGGGGAATCAATTGGAGCTGTCAAGATGCCCAAATTGAACGAGTACAAAACGCCGTAAATAAAGGAGAAGTTTTGATACTGAGGGGGCAAGTTGGAAGAGATCACTTCTCGGCCGGAGCAGACATCGGAAATGACCGCCTTTTTGCCGCCGATGAAGATGAGCTGGCCGAAGGAGGAGCCCACGCAGCTCCTCCTTAGGGTTCTGGCGGAGACCAGGCAGCCGTAGGATCTGTCACCGTCGGTTAGGGTATGGAGGCGGCAGCGAGCGGGGCGGGACCAGCGGCGGGGCCCGCTGCGAGGCCGGGTGAGGGTGGGGGTGAGGAGGAGAGGGGGACCGGAGAAGGGGGCGGCGGCAGAGGCGATGGATCGCCAGGACCGGCAGACGCCGGAGAAGATGAGGCGGCCGTGGGCGGAGAAGCAGAGGCGGGTGAAGATTTGGAGGAGAAGGTCCTCGGAGAAGTTCGACCAGTTGCGGAAGCTGGAGGCGTCGACGGCGACGGTGGAGGCAGTGGTGGGATCTGCCGTCGCCGCCGGCGGATCCTCGGTCTTCTTCTTCCTATCCTTGTAGGTGATCGTGATTTCCGCCATTTTTGATCGGCGAGTGAGTGAGAGTGAGGAATAGGGAGGGCGAGCCCCAAAGTAGTTATTTATACTTTTCAAAAAGACCAAACAGCCCAAAAGGCCCAAGAATAGTTAAAAGGCCCAATATAGGCCCCAAAAAAATAGACCCGAGAGTAAATTCGAACGACCTTTTCAGCTGTTTTATCTTGCCTGAAAGAAGGATCAGAAAAGGATCAGAGGAGATTAAAATAGTATACATGGTGAAAAATCAACCGATCGGTCAGAAATAAGAGAGAAGAAGGAAAAAGAGAGGAGAGTAAAGAGAGTTGAGAGAAAAAAGAAAGAGAAGACGGGAGGATGTACGGACGAAATTCTATGAGTCACGAGAGAAAATCTCCCTTCGAACAGTTTTGAAAATACTATATTTAGATTAATCTGCTATTCAATATTTGTATTTCAAGTGAAGAAAAGTCTGAGAGCATTAAAAAAATGAAAAATTAAAGATGTTTAACGATATAATAATTAAATAATCCAACATTAAGCTAAGTATAAGTTAAAGCTTAAATAATATAGTAAATGTGTATGAAAATAATTAAAAGATATTAAAGAATTTAATCTGCGAGAATTTAAATGTAAAATATGATATTAGCTGAAAAATAACTTTTTATTTTATTCGTCGTAATATGTAGAGACATAAGATAAGACCGAAGGCGCATCTGCTCCGAATCCAAGAGCTTGCATTAAAATAGTGGATATTTACTCGTCCAACATCAAGCACAAGTAATATTATTTGCATTATTTTTATACACTATATTATACTACTACTCTATGAATTGTGACGCATACTAACAATTAATGAAAGTAAGAGCTTCAATTCATGATCGTATAACACACAATTCATAGAGTAATAGTATAATGTAGTAAAAAAAAAATAGTACAAATAATATTAGAGCACCAAAACAAGCAAGAGCTTTATCTAGTTAACAGAGCCAAAAGAATTCACCAATCCATGAAGAACATAGGGCTGCTAAAAAAGCTACACACTGAAACTGCAAATACATGCATGACTCCATGTCAAAATTGTAGCATCTCAAACTACATCAAACAAACTGCAGCAAGAGGGAAAAGTTCTGATACACAGTGAGAAAACAAAGGTTACTCTTGAGACCATCCTAGCTTTCCAGTTGAAACAGGTAGATGGCGAAAATTGAAACCAACAAGATGAGAACTGCCAGTACTAGATACTTGAAGTTAAGCTGAGTTGCCTCTACGGTCCTCACTGTCTCGAGCTTCGAATCTGCGGCCAACGGTCCCTCCACTGTCGAGGCGGTAGCAGTCCCAATGCTTGTTGTCGAGCTGGGCATAGTCGTGGCTGACTTGTCCTCCACCTGAAAATAAAATCAAAAATATATTTATTGAATTGAATACCACGAACTCCTCAAGAGTCTACAATTTGAGATCCCATTTTTTTTTTAATCTAAGAAACGAATATCATTTCTTCACATTCACGCTGCTTCAAATTTCCAAACAAGCACAATAAAATGCATAATGGTCCAGAATGTGCTTGGCAACAGATGGCCGAAAGATGGGAATGTCACGCTACATGAATTGGAGCCTGAAAGTTGCAACAGATAAATCCAAAGGTATTGAATTTTCTTAAAAGAAAAAAATCAATAATTTTCAGGGAGGTAATGGGTATCCTGGAGACAATCCATTTGAACTGACTGAAGAGAACGTAAGTTCAAAGTTCAAAGTTAGAATCGTCTTAAGGGCCAAAACTCTGTATGGTAGTTTTAAAAGTCAAGAATGTTGTTTAAATTTTGAGCAAGAACATCCTTAACTGAAATGGTTTGCATGCGCATGTGAGAGAACAAATGCCATAACCCACTCTCACGCCTTATCCAGCATCAGTTTCTAGATTGGTTAATTAATGTTAGGAATATGACAAGTCCTATTCATCTGACTATTCTCTGTTCCCGCTAGTCTTTTCTATATAACACTTTAGAAACGTATTCTCTACTCATAATTTTATGTATGTGACATATACTCCCATATAAAATTGTTGATATCAAAGAAATTAAGCATGAATATGTTACGCCCAGATAGCACTTCTTGCACCTAGCGTCTTCTTCTGAGCAACAACCAACTTGAGGAACCCAAGTAACGGAGATAGACACGCCGAATAAGTACCCACACGATAAGAACAGAGAAACTAAGAAAGCAAGAGAGAAAGCAAGCCAACACAATATTTAACGAGGCTCGACAATTTGCCTATGTCCTCGGGACAAGAGGGAGAGCGATTTTATTGATTCAACAATCAATTACAAGAGAATACTTGATGGATGTAAGAGGGATACAATTCATGATAACTCTAACCCTTATTTATAACCAGAGAGTCCTAGAGATTTAAGAAACCCCAATTGGATTCGACCCCAAAACAGAAAAGGAGTCTGAATCCGTTCAGGAGAGACAGAACGCGTATGTCGGTCGACCGGCCCCGGTCCTCGGATGACCCGAGACCAACCAAGAGCAACTCGTGACAGTCGATCGACCGCTCCTTTGCCACGCCGACCGGGCAGTCGACCGGGCCGTGCTTGTGCACGTTGTGCACACCGGTCGATCGGGCCTGTCTCCTGGCCTGCTACGAGCTTCGTTCTCGCTCCTTTTGGCTTTCGATCTCTGCGCTAATTTTTCCCGATGAGTTTAAAAAACTCTTCCGATATTTTTTATCTCCTCTGTCTCATCTTTCCCAACATTCTTCACCTCAGTGAAGATTTTCCAATCTGAGCTGAACTCCAACAAACTTCTAACAAAATTGACACACGATCTCGGCTTGGCCAACAGACGAAACCGATTCCTTCAAAACGAAACGCTAGCACACATACAATTGATTTTCACTAATCACACCGGATCCAAATTGAGTTTGTCGTTGCCACCTGCAACTCTTACCAAACTCCAATATCAATTGTAAGCTTTCAACTTCAGCTCAGCTATCCAAACAGAATGCACCATATATGTCTTCTCAACACTTCACCTGAAGAGAAATACATATGAGCCGACCATCGAACGTGTTTACAACTCAGCAACTGAATGGAACACCGTTCCAAATGATCTCAAGAAAAACCCAACACTGACTCCCCAACTAACTGGCTCTCCAGTCCAAATTCTTCAAGACGGTCTAACCAAATCTGAGTAGAGCGCACCAAACATCATCATCAGCTTCATCAAACTGAATGCACGCCCCTTTATGCAAGCTCAACTATCTTCTCATCAGAAGATCAAATGTTCATGAAGATCACAATACTTTAACTCTACGTGAAGTCCAACTCTTCACCTCTACGTGAAGTCCAAATCAGTTTCGCGAGAACCCAAATACACCAAATACCTTCATACGGGTTGCATCACCAAATGGCTGCGTCTTTACGGCTACCTAAGTACCTTGTCCAAGGGATCAAGCCAACCGTAGTTCATTTAACGGTTCCACCAAGCTCAAGCAGCTGTGACTGAATTTTCAGCAGCGAACCTAACTGGCTGAGTCATATGAACCTCCTTACTACCGTCATGGAGAATAATGACCTTCAACTTGAGTTTGTCGCGGTCACAAACTTGAGATTCATGCTTCTTCACCCACTTTCGTGGTTTTACTTTGATTTCAATGGCTGCAAATAATTCGACATTCTCATTAATGTCTTCAACCTGTTCAGCATCAAAACTGGCTACATGATCTCCATCCGGTATCACATTCAGTGAAGTCCTTCTTGATACCGAACCAACTGAAGATGATGGAGTAGCATCAACCTTCATCCACTGGATACTTCCTTGGTCTTCGTCCTCTCCACCTGCTGAGAGATGGTAGACTTCAACAATGAAGTCTCATTAAATGTGACATGCTGACTCAACATGATATTATTTTTGGGGTCTCACAATCTGTAGCCTTTCATATTTCTTTTGATACCCAAAAACACAAACTTTTTTGCTCGCGGATTCACCTTGCCAGGCACTAAAGTAGGCCAGACTTCCAAATACCCCTTGCAAATCATGATCTTGAGCAGCTTTAACCAGTGGAGTTTTACCTCCTATCGCAGTCGATAATAATCCACTTATGAGATGACTAGCATACACAATCGCCTCAGCCCAAAACGATTTGTCTAATTGTGCATTAGACAACAAACATTGGACCTTCTTCAACAAGAAACAGTTTATCTCCTTAGCCAACCCATGTAATTCATCTGTGGAGTGAGTACCAATACCAGTGTTCTGTCCAAATTGTAGGAATTAGTTCTTGTATCTTTTAACATTACCAATTTATAGCTCATTGATCTTCCTACCAATCTGTTTCTCAATCATATTCTTCCACTTCACCAACATACCTAGGGCTTCAAACCTTTGTCTCATGAGATATATCCAACATCAATAAAAGCGATAAAGTACGTATGACCTCCAAGCGATGCAGTCTTAGCATGTCACCAAATACTTACACGAGCACAATCAAGAAAACCTTCCGAGCAGTGAGTAGTGATGCTAAATTTCACCTTCTTTTTGTCCAGATCGTTATGTTCACCTAATTTCATGTTGTAGATAGATGCACCTTCCAATGATCCCTTCTTTGCTGGAACTTGCAAAGACTGTTCTCCTCTGTGTTCGAGCCTCATCTGTCAGACCTGTGTGTAAACATCATCTGATGAAATAGAAGTTTCCACCTGACCTGTAACTGTACTACCCTTCAAGTAGTAGAGATTATTACGGCGGATGCCCTTCATAACCACCATTGAGCTTTTGGTCATCTTGAGAACACCATCACGTATAGATATCACAAGACCCAACATTTTTAAAGCACCAACTGAGATAAGATTCCTTTTGAGTTGAGGTACATACCTCACTTCCTTCAATTCTTGTACTATCCCATCAAACATCTTGATATGAACTGTACCTATCCCTTTTACATTACACGGATGATCATCACCCATAACAGTGAAACATCCATCTAGCTTCACAAAGGTAGAAAACCAATCCTTGTTCGGGCACACATGATAGATAGCTCTTGTATCCAAAATTCACTCAGAATTATCTGAGTAACCAACAGTAAGAGTAGTAACAGAGAAAGAAAAGACTGATGAGTCTTGAGTCTGATCCATCCGCCTGTGAAATACTGGCATGAGCATTGACCACCTGTGCAAGATTTGCCTCGGTCTTCGACTCTTTCTTACCTTTGGCCATCGGACAATCAACCTTCCAGTGCCCTAACTCTTTGCATAAGGCGCACTGTTTTTCTTCAAATCTCTGAAACCTAATTTAGACTTCAATCTTTCATGATCATCAATATCCTTCCGATTGAAACTCCTGTCTCTTACCGTCAATACCTCTGCTGATGTACTTTCAGAAGAAGACAGTTCGTCATGCCTTCTTACTTCATAATTCACAAGAGCAGCAGACACCTCATTGTAGTTAAGTGATTGTCTTCCATTGATCAATGTAAGAGTAAAGGTCTCATACTCTTCTACAGGAAGAGAATTCAATAGAATCACTGCCTTATCTTCTTCATCGATATTCGCATCCACGTTAACTAGATCTGTAAGAAGCTTTGTGTAGCTATTCATGTGTTCGTCAATGGAGAGTCCTCTCTTCATCTGGAAGCGATAAAGCCTCCTCTTCAACTGCAACCGTGACTCGATGCTTTTTGTCAGATACTTTTTCTTCAGGATTTCTCACAGCTGCCTTGCAGATGTTTCATGCAACACATGATACTTGATGTCTTGTGTCAAACAAGACCTTATCAAGCCACACGTTGTTCGGTTCATCTTGTCCCAATCCTCTTCAGCAGTAGTCTCGCGCTTTTTCTCCAACCGTAGAGGATCTTCGAGATTTGATGTCGTCAATGCATCCATCACCTCACATCTCCACATACTAAAGTTGTTCTTGTCGTCGAACTTCACCACATCAATCCTCAATGGATGTGGATTCATCATAGATTTCACCAAAAATGTACTATCTCCAGCCATCTTCTCAATTGTTTCCTCAAACAATGCAGGAATAGATCAAAAAAATCAGATAAAGATAGAATCTTTACCTCAAAGCGAAACCCTCGAAGAGTTTTCGAAGCGATCTACTCCTCCAAATTTGGTTCCTCGAGCATTCCAAACGTTGGTTTGAGATCAACACACGATCCCAAACAGTCCCAACGCTGCTTCGAGATCGACACATGATCTCTGCCAAACAGCCACTAAGACTCTAGGAATCGACAAACGATTCCGCGACGAACCTGGGAAGCTCTGATACGACTTGTTGCGCTTAGATAGCACTTCTTGCACCTAGCACCTTCTAAGCAACAATCAACTTGAAGAACCCAAGCAACGGAGATAGACGCGTCGAAGAAATACCCCACGATAAGAACAGAGAAACAAGAGAGAAAGCAAGCCAAGGCAATATTTAACGAGGTGTGACAATTTGCCTACGGCCTCGGGGAAAGGAGAAAGAGATTTTAATTATTCAATAATCAATTACAAGAGAATACTTGAGGGATACAAGCATAAGGGCTCTAACCCTTATTTATAACCAGAGAGTCCCAGGAATTTAGGAAACTCCAATTAGATTCGACCCCAAAATAGGAAAAGAGTCTGAATCCGTTCAGGAGAGACAAAACGCGTCTGTCGGTCGACCGGGACCAACCGAGAGCAACTCGTGTCAGTCGGTCGACCATTCCGATCGTCCGTTCCTTTGCCACAGTTGACCGGGCGGTCGACTGGGTTATGCCTGTGCACGTCGTACACCAGTCGATCGATCGGGCCTGTAACTCCGTTCTCACTCCTTTTGGCTTCCGATCTCTACGCTAATTTTTCCCGATAAGTTTAAAAAAACTCTTCTGATGTCTTTTTATCTCCTCTATCTCCTCTCTCCCTACAGAATAAGATCTAAACCTACAAACCAGAGTTATCAACATATAAGATGCAAACACAGTGTGCATATATCACATTAGCACGAGCATTGCAAAATGCATCGGTATGTGCAAGAGATGCATGCGCACTTGTGTAAATCTAACAGGAAAGTTCTTCAAACAAATTACTTGCTCCAAGAATTAACAAATTAAAAAAGAAACAGTTCAAGAAAAAAAAACCAACATATTGATAACCACTGATCAATTCGATCAACCAAGTCTCATGAAATTCTCAGTTGTCTGTAAATAATAGAAAATTTATTCTTGTTTTAAACATCTGGAACTTAATTTATGTGTGAAGGAGAGAGCAACACGACACACCTGAATGTTTGCAGCAGGCCCCGTTAGTGCTTCCTCTGATGACTCAAGTATGCTAAAATTATTTTCTCTGTCGGTTTCCTTCTGGCCTGCGTTATTGGGGGAACTATCCTTTGGTTTCAAGTTTTTCTTTGCCAGGAATTTGTTCCTTTTTGTTAATGAAGATATCTGCATACGAAAGAATGAATAAGCATTGTACCAGTGGCCTTCTCCATACATCCCACTTAACTCAATAACAAGCACCCAAGGTCTCCATGCATTGCATTAGCTTCTTCTTCTTCTTCTTCTTTTTTTTTTTTAACATTTGTATTGCACATAATGGATTCATATAGCTGGTTTAATAAAACAACTCATGCTAACAAATGATGGACCATGTGAAAGCATTTAACTACTTACACTTGTCATTGCACTTGTTTGTACAAGTGTTTGGTATCAACACATAATCTCAGCTATAATATTTTTATTAGGGAAAGGTCAGTTATAATAATGTTATTTAGTAATAAGGTTGACCCTTTGGACAATAGACACAATCTCCTCACTGGTGATTCTGAATTTAAGGTTTCATCAGAATAAACAGAAACATCAAAGTAATAGTTTCTCTATTAGATTGAAGGGCAATCCTGCAACTTGCAAAAATTAGGAAAGAAGTGCATTCTATGTGCATCAATCAGAGAAATTTTTTGCTTGGTAATTCCAGCGATAGTTTCTGAGATGTGTTTCTCTGCAAAAGAATAAAGACCAAGTTGGCAGCCATTTTAGCATATTTATTGTATTGTAACACCTAAGTGAGCTAGCATGTCCAGCATATGCAACCAAAGGGGGTGCTCTTTCCTTGTTATCTCTAAAATGCATTGTAGTAAAGTATAACCATTAACAAAGGTAAATCAACAAACAAACAATGCCGCTCAGGCCAATAAGAAATGTGGACCTAAACTAACAAATAGAACATATAACATGTCAAATGAATACATAGCTAATCAAGTGAACTATATGTACTAAGTCTACTAAGAGTTATGAATGTCAAGGTACGTACACCCCAAAAAAAAGTACATGCGTAATTAGTACAGATATATAAATATAAGGATCTGCATATGTACTTTGCAAAGGCATATATTGGACCTAGATGTGTTTTAAAACACATAACTACATGCATAGTAACAAAACAAGGCCCGCTCAGCACTTCAGTGTTTCCTTTTTCTTTTCTTTTTTTCCTTTTTTTTTTTTGTTTTTAATCACCATCATTATCACATTAAGTTTCTGGAAAGGACATGTTGGTGTGTTTCTTTTCTGCAATAGTTGTTCGATAACATATGTATTATCAGAAATCAATGTGTCTAAACCATGAAAATAACAAACAAGCAGCAATAAATTCATATAACATGCTAAACATTAAGGTAATAAAAACAGAAGATTGTAATCATAAAAGAGAAGCAAATTATAATCAATCATTTAGTCAAATGGAATGGAAGCTTTCAGATTATAAAACTGAACCAATTTACTGTCCAAGCAGTGACACTTTTAACTGATTGACTGTGAGATCAGACAACTAGTCGATTGTCCATTCTATCATCGGGTCAATTGAAAAATATTCTATCCTGAAACTTTGGTAGGTTGTCCTGAAAATTTGTTAGGAGTCCTTCCACTCAAACAACTTTGAGCTTCGAATGTATATCCTTCTAGCTCCCTTGAACACTTTTATAACCTTGAATACAAGATAATAAATCTAACAGTTTCAAATCCCAAAATGAATAGAATTCCCTACATCAAGATACGTCATCTTCCTAATCGGCACTCCTTCATGGTTGCATTAACTAGATGCTGAAGGTAGGGGCCTCCATGCCCTAATCGGCACTCTAGGAAGTATCCTATCTTGCCCATACTGCCTGAGCAACAAGCTGAAGGAGCTAACACAGAGTTGACACAGCTCAGAAAAGAATGATCTGAGAAGCCCGCTTGACCCTAACTAGATAAGGAAAATGGTTGGTCGACGACAGTGAAAAGTGCAACAGAAGATGATGAAATAATAGCACTAGGGCAGTAGACATTGACATACACGTTGGACATTAGGGATAAGTACACGAAGTTAGCTGGGGCTGCTACCCATCACCTAAGGTGTACAGGGATCATGCTGAAGTGTTGAAAAGAGAGAACATTAGGAATAGTATTTAATTCAGTTGACTATAAATGGAGCGTAAGAAGTATATCTACAAATAAACCAACTGATGCTCACCAATGATAATAATTTTCAGTTCCCAAGCAATAGGAATTAACATCATAACTAGAATGTGAAAAAGAGAATACAACAATAAAACACCTGTAATTGAAGATGCTCTCTTTCCATGGCCAGTTTTATGACAAGGTCAGTAATGAATTTAGTTCTGACGCCAATTTCCTTGGCAGTGGCTATTTTTACTTCTTCTGCTCGATTCAAAGATGACTGCATAGAATCCAATCTACTCCTTAGAAAACCCAATTCCTCATTTAGTTCTAAATTAGTATCAGTAAGCAGAGTGCACTTAGATTCAGCACTCTCAGCCCTACTTTCAGCCTTTGAAACCTTCCCCTTAAGATCCTCTATTAAATTTTCCATATCACTGAGTGCAGAATATAACATATTCATGTTTTCCTCAAGTGCTTCAACCGAGGCCTTTGCATGCTCCAACTGCATATCTGATTCCTTTAACTCTCTCTCTAAGATATTTTCCTTCTCTGTTCCATTAGTACTAAGGAAACCCAGTTGTCGATTAAGTTCAACGTTAGTTTTAGTTAATTGTGCACACTCCTCTTCTGCACTCTCCGCTCGACTCTCTAATCTCAAGACATCTTCCCTGAGACCCTTGGCTACATTTTCCATCTCACGGAGTTCCATAAGTAGCCTGTTCTGCTGCTCTTGATTGGCGTCAGCTGAGGCCTTAGCTATCTGCAGCTGACTATCAGATTCCCTTAACTGTTTTTCAAGTGCTCTTAACTTATCTCTCAAAGATAAAACCTCAGAGATTGCAGGATTTCCTTCACCCTCAGCTTCTCGAAAATTAGCTTTTAAATCACCACCTTCTGCATAATTAGTTTTCAGTTTCTGAACAGCACTTTCTTCAGCAAATAATATTTTTGTGCTCTCTTCCAACTTAGATCTCGCCTCATCTTCTCGAAGGAGTGAACCCTTTAAATTAAATTGCACAACCTGGAGTTTTCCCATAAGTTCTTTTGAAATTCCAAGAAAAGTCTCAGCAGCATTTTCAGCTTCAAACGTTCTCTGGATAATCATTCCCAATGATTCTTCCAAGCTGTATGTTACCTGTTCTGCATAATGCAATTTTAGTTTGAGTTCATCTTCGTTACGCCTTGATTCGGTCAGCTTCTCTTCAAGATCCAACTCCCTGGCCAAAGATTTCTCCAACATCTGTAAAAAGTGCCTTGGTTGTTCTGTCTGCTCCTTCTCCCTAGCTTTTGTAGGTGAATAGGGACTAATCTCCATTTCAACATCTGCACCACTACCTGTTCAAATGTGTGCAATTAGAAATAGAGTTCCAACTCACTTGCATTGCTAGTAAAACTGAAGAGGAAGTACCTGCGACTTACGAGTTCCAAGCCCAGCAAAAGCTAGGTCACTTTCAAACTTGGCAGAGTGTTTTCTTACATCGGCAACTACATCTTGTGTCCTCTTTAAAGATTTCTCAGCATCCTGCAGCTTCTTTTCTATTTCTGTTGAAAGATCTTCCGATTGCACAGCATCCAAAAGTTTTCGCCCCGTGTCGACAATAGTAACTTGAAGAGAACCCACGATATCGTCAAGATCTTTGACCTCCGATTTCAATATTCCAGACAAAATGTCAAATTCAAAGGCCTTTGCAACATCTTCAGATGAGAGGTCCTCACTCTGCATAAACAGAGCTGCATAGTCACTTGCTACATCTTCGACTTTTATCAAGAGCATCTCCATGTTCAGTGCCTTCTCAGAAGTACACGCGACGCCATGTTCAACTCTTGCAAGAACCTCCCAAGCGTCTCCATTTATTTCATCGTAATCACCATCCTTGGCCATGATTTAAAACTTCAAGAATCTCTGAGGCTGATGGTGAATAACAATTTAATCAATCTTGTACTGACATGAGGTAATAATTTTCCCCCATTTAATGCAGCAAAATTGAGTAACTGGTGGGTTAGCCCACTGGTAACACCCCTCCCTCTCAAAACGGAGGTCTCAAGTCCAATTCCCACAGTTGTCAAACGGTGGATTTAATTTTGATCATTAGTGATGGGTGTGTGTAGGCTTGGAGGGTCACCTCCATCCTCTTTCTCAAAAAAATGCAACAAAATTGAACAAATATAGAAGTCAAATGATGAAAAACTTTAAGTTAGGCATATCACATTGCTTTGACATCAAATCAAACAACTTAACTAACCCTATCAATGCAAAAAAAAAAAAAAAAAAAAAAAAAAAAAAAAAAAAAAAAAAAAAAAAAAAAAAAAAAAAAACATGTTCAAACAAAGGAAATCAGCTGTAAGAACCAATATGGGCATCTACAAGTTGCCAAATTTTAATAAATTCTGTGAAAGCAAAGCATGAGCTGGTGAATCTCAAGTAATCCTATCAATCAATTCAAAAACAAACTGTTAATTAATACACACACACACACACACACAAAAAACCCATATATTGCTAGCAACATCAGAGTTAGACTATGAAAAATCTTCAAATTACCAGATTTTGGCAAATTTTGTGAAACAAAGCATGAGACTGATGAATCTCAAGTAACGCCATCAATCAATTCGAAGAAAAGCTCTTAATTCATCCAAAAGAAAGAGAGACTCATCAATCAGTTACCCATAGAATTCATTAAAAAATAAAACTGATGCCATGATTCTTATTTTCTATCACAAATTTTGGTTATTCTGTTTTCACAAATTAATCTAATTTAGCAATTGGGGATCACCCATTCGTTATTTGCTTTGAGCTGAAATTGTTGCAAACAAAACCAAAATTCATCACAAAAATTCCATACATATTAAAGAAAAGAAACTGAACTTACTTATTATTATGAGAGCTCTTCTTCGATTTCACGAATTTGAGGACAAATTAAGAAATATTTATTTTCTTATTTTTGATTCTCATCAACACTCTTGCTCTTCCAATTCATCAGATGTGTTTTGTTGAGGAGACAAAAGGCCTTCAGATTTGATTCCGTTTATTTATTCAGCAGCACCCACTTTCACACCCAGACCAAAGCTCGCGGTCGAGTGGAGCAGCCTTATGATTGGGTGAGTTTTGGGTGCGGTGCGGGAGAAGGGGAAGGGGCCAAAAAATAATGATCCGCTGGATTTCTAAGTGGCGGTTCCTCACTTTATGGACCGGGCCGAGCTCACAGCCCAATTACTTGTAGGGGCCATTACCTGTAGTACAGGTAGATTTTTTTTCTTTTTCACCCCCCCTTTTTATTGTTAATTTGTTTTATTTTTTTTGGTTTACAATTGTAAATAGTACAAATATTCTGGTGGGTCTTCTCTAATAAAATTAATCTTCAGTGGAAATTACAAGACAAATAAATAAATAAATATAACCAATGACATTTTCTTTTGGTCTGGCAATAAAAACATAATGTAGAGTCCTACAAACTCAAATATATTTTAAAAAGCAACTGCAAACTTTCGGCTTCTCACCCAAAAGCAAAAAATAAACATCTTTGCTTTATTATAGAAAACTATGTGAATTTTTGTTTTTAAAAGAAAGTTCCCACAATCAAAGAGCAATATCTGATAGATTTCTCCCTGATAAATAAAAAGATTCATGATAGCTTCACTTAAAATATGGGTCATTCTTTGTTTATAACATCTGGCTTTTAGCCAAATCAATCCAACAGAGGAACTAGTTGTATAACAAGTAACAAGGAGCAATATTTCCCACCTCATTCCTCTTTCTCAATCACCAACAAATGCTGACAAAATGCAAGAGAAATGTTACATCTTTGTCTAACAATCTTCATACCCACAAGGATCCTCATGAAAACAAAAGTTGTCAAATGCTAGCATTGACAGGGGAAAATGAACTGGAAAGGTACAGATTAGTGTTTTTTGACAATACCAAATCGAATCCATTTATTCTGGCAAGTACAGAAGCTCGAAACAGAAATTACAACCAATGATTACATTGAACAAAGCATGGTGTTTTGCTCGAGCGACTGAAATCTCATAATGAGAGTTTTTAGGTTTTGGTGGGTTGCCACGGCTGGTAGCGAGTCCAGTCCCTCTGCCCGGGTTCAGTGTGTGGCCCTTGGAGTGGTAGATGTACTCCTCGCCCTCACCAGAGAAGTTCTGCTTGTGCTCCAGTCCGTAACGTTTAGGTTTCAGCATTAGAAGCTGCAAATAAAAGGGACGACAGTTAGGATTAATACTGGTGGTGTTGGGTGCAATTGTGAAGATACAAGGCTGATGAAATAGTTCAACTCATTTTCTTTAGCTTACATGAATTTTCAGTTGACTTGTTACAGACTAGATTGGTATTTGGAAATTTCATGAATGACCTTTATGACCATTTTTGTAGAACAAATGGGTGAAAGGAGAGGCTCTCCCCTAATTTTTTTTGTGGACAAGACATTAAACAGTTAACGGACTCAGGCTCGTCCACAATCACATATTGGCGACTTTTTCCCCCTAATGCACTGAGTGTTTTGCCTTCCCTTCTTTAAAGAACAGAGGCACTGGGGAAATTGAACATTACAAAAAAAAAAAAAGCATACTACTGATGTAAATACACATTTGCTAGGACCAATTTTAACAGTGTTGCCAATTTGATGTAGCTTGATCAATTTAGCCTATCATAAGGAATTGAAGCGAACATTTTTGAAGACAGAAGTTTGATGTAACCTGATCAATTTAACATGCCATAAGGAATTGAAGCGAACATTTTTAAGGATTGAAGATGGAAGCAAGAACAGGAACAGGTGTGGACATGGGACTAGTTTGGCAGATTTTTGAAACTCCCACTGAGCTCAAAGTAGTCCAAGAGTATGAAGGAAGCAGAACTATTTAGAAATTGTCTGCACTAGCAATCCATGGTTCTGAATCCCAATGAAGATCAAAACCCAATTTGGCTGATAAAAATTAGAAAGCATTATGGATATTGGTGTCACTGTGAAATCTCTTCAAAGACCCGAGTTAATGTCAGCAAGATAAATTACAATTTCAAATCTCATGTAACTGTCACTGAGATAGATATACCTCATCACCAGTGTGGTCTGTGATGTGATGCAGCCAACCATGCCATTCAGGAGGCACCTGGGAAGCATTATAGCGGCCCTTATCTGCATACTCCACCCACCTGTGCCTTCCTGCAAGGATATTCACATGAAGACCCCAGTTATCTTTAGCTCTTAACATTAATGGCATTTTGATAAACTGGGTATAGCTTCAGATAAATATGAAAATGCGTTCTGGAAAAGAAAATTGCCAAGGTTGTGATCGTGAACTTGCAAAACTGCTAAAAGCTTTATCAGTGTAAGCTATGCAGAGAGCCTGAGAAAACTATGACAGCTAAAGGCTTTATCATCCTCATGTACTAATGCAACCTCCTATACAATATGTTTACATATTGAAAACATAGAGCCACCAAGACACCTAGACAAAGTTCAGTTATTCAGGTAAACTTAATTTAGAAAGATTATAACTTAGATGAACTCAGATATCGATAGAATGCTTGTGTTTGTGGTTTCTTTTTAAAACTTGAGAAAAATACATAATATGTGTACAAGAACCAACTAACTAGCATTCTGATGAACTTCGTATGGCGTCAATTTAGACATCCAAATAAAAAATAACTTGAAAGCCTTTTGGGGTAGTAAATGCTGAAGTGCAGAGCAGAAACCTGCAAGAAAGAGATCACTAACCATGTTGTGTGTCCCCCAGTTTCTCATAGTACTTGTTTCCAAACTTATCAACTCCAACAAGGGTTGCACCAATATTATGGATTTTTGTTTGCCTGAAACATTAATTGAAACAGAACACAACAGATCAGACTATCTATATAGAATGACTTTATAATTACATCCTATTTGAAAGCTCTCGAAATAAAGTGGCAAATAAGACTCAAAACATCACAACAATAGCAATCTGCAAATCCTCCATGTTACATATCCACTAAATTTAGTCTTGCAAGAGAAAGGGAGAAAAAGATGAGCATAAAAAATAAGTGAATCTCATTTGTGCCTGCATTACTTCAGATAGGCACAGCCAGTTAAAACATTTATTTCTATACCAAATTTTATAGAATAAAAGAAGCCAGTATATTGATAAATCTTGGAATATCTTGCTTTCTTTCCTAGAAAATTGCCATGAAAAGGAATTGCAACACTGGACCGAGAAGGTCTAAAACTTTTAACAATAGTATTGATATTAAGTGAGTAAGTTACACGTGCAGACACATTCATGAGACAGAGGAAAAGAGAGTGTTCTCATTTAAACTTCAATAGAAACTTCAGTTTTTTTATTATTACTATTCTCAAAAAACCTGTTTTTATCATTATCAATAAAACCTTCAATATTGAGTATGCAGTGCAGAACCTGGGTTTTTTTTTTAATGGTCCGAAAGCAACAGACCGAAATTTAAAATTGATTTCTAAACGCACTGCTCCAATTTGCATGGCACCTCTAGACAATATAAAACAGCTGTGTAAAGTGAACAGTAGCAAATAAATTACTTCTCTTTTTAATCAGTTTCAGGTTTTGCTTAGATTAACCATAATATATATAGAGATAAAATATTAACAGAATATCTTATTGGCCTGTCATGAAAGTGACCAGCCTAAGGCATCAAACAAATGAGAAATTACAATTATTGATGCAACTATGTGAAAGAATCTAGTGTACTTACAATAGATTCCCGTCTGGAAGACATTTCCTACAAAGAACAAAAAGGCATAGTATAAGAAAAAATTCATCATGTTTTACTAATTAAAATGGTAGTAAACAGAAAGGCAGAATAATCAATAAAGAACAGTATTTCAATAATTTCACACAACAGGCCTATAATGGTTATAGGAAATTTTTTAATCAAATTATCATTATATAAAAGTGCCAATTCTTGCCATTAATAAAATCAGTGTAAGGAATCATTGGGACATCACAAAGGACAGATGAGCTAAGAATCTAAGGTCAAGTAAAGCTCTGAACATTGATGCTTTTATCATATCATCATCATCACCATCATAATTTAAGAATTTTTACCATCAAACTGGGTTCAGCAATGGGGCATGACTCAAAACTCGAGAAAGCTCCATAAAATTATCTCCAAATAAAGATACTTCTGAACCTTGTAGCGTAAAGGATGCTTCAGGATAAACCATCTCTTGTAATGGTTATACATTTACATCTACACAAAAGAATCATTGGTGAAGATAACAATTCGTAGGATATGAACCCCACCTAGCAGGGGAAAACACAAAGCAATCCACTAAAATTTAGAGCCACATTCTTGATCACGAAGAAGGGAATCTAAATGTTTTGGAAGTTACATGCCAACACACCATATAAAAATAAATGCTTTGCATTGTTGACCACAATTTAAGAATTTATACCAGCAATCATGTTACCCATATCACCAAAAGCGTAATAATGAAAATTTCAGAAGGGTAAACACCAAAATGTAAACTAAATGAAAACGATTCACTTTTGAACATTTGGATATCTATAAGAAACCTCCAGCATTAGAACTTCTGCTAGTAAGTTACTTTGTAAGATGGTAGACATCAGTTTTCCATTTAAAATGGACAATCGTATACTTCAGTGCTGCTAGGATTTTAGGCCATATCCATCCTGAGGACTCTATAGCTAAAATCTCACTGTGCGTGCATGTATCATGTCTCGACTCATAAGTCAATAACATCAATGTAATTGCTTACTGCTATTACCCAAATGAGGAAAAACAATCAGATCTAGCAAAAGAATGGCTTCAACAAAATCACCATGACAAGTAGCACAGTAATGCATGCTGAGAAGAGAAAAAGGAAACTGCAGGAGAAAAGGGAAAATTTTGCCACCTCCAACTTTTGCTAGTCATATTACTTAGTTATGAGATGGTAAATATCAGTGCAGTCTCTATTTAAATGGCCAATTATATACTATACTTGTTCTAGTATTGAGGTGAAAATATCCTGAGCACTGTATAGATAAAACTCTCTCTATATAGGATCTGCATGCATGAAAAATGTCAAAATAATTCCCTAATGCCAAGATCCATGAGAGGAAAAACAATCAGAACAGCAAAGGAATGGCTACAATTCCCTAAGACAACTGAGTAGCATAATGGCACATGGTGAGAGCCTCACTGAGAGGTAAAAGGGGAACTGCATGGCAAAAGTTAACACTTATGGCCACCTATTTTACTAGCAATACAGAGCATTAAATGTTTGAAATGAGGAATAAGGTAACAGGCTAGTAGTCAAGTTCAAGCACTTATGCACAAAACAATAATAGCTAAAAGAATAGCTGAACAGGTGTCATGACAGTATGTTACTGAACTATCATACAGGGTGGGTATCATGAAACACTCCCAGCAAATAGTTGTTTCCAAGATCAAAGGAAGTTTGGACATGAGAAGCATCAAGCGCTTGTCGGAAAATGCATTGAATGATCTCATAAAATGCCTAGACTAACAAAAAAAAAAGTGAAAGAATCTTGACACCATGTAGTTGCATAGAACATGGCAATTTACTCATAGGTTAGTTAGAATCAGGTTAGGCTAATTCGGGTTAACATACATCCGTTGCAATGAACAGCTCTGATAAAACATAAACACTTTGGTTCTGATGTGAGAGGATCTTTTGGTGTTTCCCGGTTACTTTAGGCAATCCTCTCCAAACAACTACAAGTCAACCCAAATTGTTAGCAATATATCAATTGCTAAAGAAGGCAGGAACACAAACCCAGTCAGTCAAACTCTTCTTAGGACCGAAGATGGGTTTCAGTTAACGGGACATTTGTTTGCTTGGAAGATATCTCGAAGTCCCCGAAGTGGCTTCTCTTCAGGCTTTTCGGATGTTTGTTTAGCTTGGAAGAGAACATTAGAAGATGTTAAATAGACTTCGGAGAATCCTACATGGCTCTTATGTGGCAAGTGCCACGTAGAACTACTTCGGCATTTGTATTCGGAGGGAAAAGGCTCAAAAGACACATAAAAGTGGCCTTTTTTATATTTTTTTAGTTAAAACTAACTTTATTGTGAGAATCCTAATATCTACCATTTATTTATTTCTAAATTTAAAAGAGATCGTTACATAGCCAACAAACAATGGAAGTGTTCACCGAAGTATCTGAAGACTCTTAAAGTATTTCAGAATTGTAGAAGAGACATCAGAGACTTCGAGCTCTTCTGAGTAAATAAACAGCCCCTAATCCACTTTCGCTTTAGGAAACTACTGGACTTCATTAGAGTCACAAGAATATAATATCTTTTGGCTCTCCTTATTTGTGCCCAGAGAAGAACGTGATTCCCTAAACAAACTATATCATTTGCTACTCTAGTTATCCTGCCTTCTGGTCTCTTACATACCTTAGGGGACTCAAGCTTGCTTGTTGGTTGCATAAGCTTAAATTTTATGAGCACAACTAACAGGTTTACCTACTTGCGCAACTAACTGCAATGGCTTTAGAGCATGATCCTCTCTTGCTCACAGTTGTCCAACCAGGAAATTAACACGAAATTATAGAGAGTTGGCATTTAGTTGATAGCCAGTCCTTAAAAACTGTGCCAACTCTTTTATAAAGCTTTCTTAATTTTAAGTTCACGCCGTAGCTGAACTTATGTTGATGGGAAAGGCGGCAATGAAACAAATGATAACTGGATCTGAAACCAATAACCCAAACCTAATAAGTTACTTACAGCAAACACTTTATTTTAAGAGGAGAGACCATGCAAATGCAATATTCAGCTAGCAAAGGCAAACTAGTTAATTTTGAAATTTCATATTCAAATCCAATTCAACCTTCCATTGATAGGGATGCATGGGAGAATGGGAGAATGACAGTTCTAAAAACTATACCATATGTGCCTTCAACTAATTAATATTTACATCCCTTGATTTCTTCACAGTAACTCAGCAAACAAGTCCTCAAACAAGGTTAGGGTATTAAATTTTCAAAACAACTCATGTTCTGTCCATTCACATTAGGTTTCATGCTTCTATTTTACACTCGAATAAACTCAATTGAAGTTTCTATTTTAGAATTTACATTAAAAAAAAGCTGGTGTCTATTCTAAGGTTTCCAATGATTGAGTTGGTCCTGTATGGTTCAAGCTGGCATTTAGGATATAACAGAGTCCATAGACCAACTGCTAAATCAATTGTTGTACAGTGACCCACAGCTAAAAAGTAGAATTTAATACTCTCCTTATATATGATTATAATATTATTCTTTGCGACAATTAGAACAGATGATAATACTAACATTCAAGAACAATAAGAATTAGCGAATATCACTAGCTTTTTTTTGTCAAATGTCACTTTTCAATCATCTTTTTACAGCAATAATCTGGCCCTCAAAACAATTGGAAATCATCCAATTCTCACATGGGTTCAAGTAAACTAATCTTGCCATTTCCAGGTTAATGACGGGAATCCCCATTTGATGAAATGTGCCTATCAACTTAAAGATGCCTTTTTTCAAGTGAAAGGATACAGTTTGGCAAAAAAACCAGTTGAGCATTTATGGTACTAATGGAATCATCGAGCAGAAACGAAATTTTCTAGCTCCTCAGTCATTCACACTACTTCAGCTCATCGATCTATTAACTTAAAAAAACGGTTTTTTTTAACAGAAAAAGGTGAGATTTTGATCGAAACCCAGATGAAAATTTGTACTCTTTCCTATAAAATTATAAACAGATGGATGGATCTTAAGCCACAAACAACAAATTCAACAGTAAATATCATATTTACATCAAATGAAAGCGGGGGGAAACGATAAATAGACTCACAGGTAGCCTTCATCTTTGAGATCTCTGACGAAATTGCCGATGCCCTTATCCTTGATCGCCTTCAGCACGCCCCTCACCACTGAAGCCATCGCCCAATTTCCTCTCTCTCTCTCTCTCTCTCTCTCTCTCTCGACTCGCCGCCCTCTTTAGGGTTGGGGATTGGCGCCCGATAAGCTCTGTCGGGTTCGGATTTTATTGGGTTCTAAGATGCGATCCAATATGACCACAATTTTAAATTATTTAATTAACTGAAGAATTTTTTTGTATTAGGCCCCTGCGAAATCATACAATTTAATATTAATAGTAGTCTTCTGCAAAATTGAATTTTGAAATAAATCCCACTAGAGTGAGAGATGAGAACCAATTAGATAGAAAATAGAAAGGAAAAAAAACCAAAAACGGAAGGGAAACAAAATTGACAGCCACTTATTATGAGTATTTTGTGGATTATTTTCTAATATCAAAGCTTATAATCATGATAAAGAGTTTAGTTTGCATCTGAAATTGACTAAGAGCCTGTTTGTTTCGTTGTAAAACGTCGCAAGTCGTAAGTCGTAAAATGAGAATAGAAAAAGTGAACTGTAGCAGAGAAAATATATTGTGTTTTACGGTGTTTAGTTGATAAAGTGAAGTGTAAATGGAAAAGTATATTGTGTTTTACGGTGTTTGGTTGATAAAGTGAAAGTGTAAATGGTAAAGTATATTGTGTTTTACGCTGTTTGGTTGATAATGTAAAATTGTAAGTAGAAAAGTTGGCCACAAAATTAACTGTAACAGTGATTTAAATATTATAAATACTGTTAAATTAAATCAACTATTGCAAATTAAATTGTATTAATAAATTTGAGATAAAAAATTAACAATCTTAATTTTATTTATAACAATAATATTAATAAAATATTAGTATAAATAGTAAAGTATTACTAAAATATTAACTAAATAAATAATATAAAATTTTAAGAAAATCTAAAAAACATTAATGAAATTTTAAGAATACTAATAAAATATAAATATTAAAAAATTTTACAACAATAATAAAATATAGTTATAATATATAATATTAAAAATACTTGAAAATTATTATAATATAAATTTTATTATAATATTATTGTAATATTATAGAAATATAAAATTAACAAAGTAAAATATAATTATAATTTAATAATAAATTATCATTAAAGTATTATTATGCTGAATTATTATTACAATATTAACATAATAAAATATTAATATAATAATAAAATATATTATGATATTAATAAAGTAATTTTTTACATAAAAAATAAATAATTAAATATATAGTAATTTTATATTAAAGTATAATATTGTTATATTAATAAAATATTAACTCTAAATAAAATAATAGAAAATGGAATAAGTATTAATAAAATAATAAAGTATTAAATAAAATATTAAATAAAAATATTAAATTAAAATAGTAAAATATTAAATATTAAAACAATATTAAAAACAATAAAAAATTAAAGATTAAAAATATAAAATAATTAAATAATTAAATAAGAAATTGAACACTATTTAAAATATTAAATATTTAATAATATTAAATTATATATTGATTATCAAGTAACTGTTTTGAACTGTAAGTGTACTACAAGTAAGAGTTACTTGACCACAAAATTAACTGTAGCAACTGCAAGTGGGAAAATATGAGTGTAAAAGTGAGATTTACATGACCACAAATTTAACTGTAGCAACTGCAAGTGGGAAAAAAAGAGTTGCATTTTGCAACTTGTTTTTCAGCGAAATAAACAATGGAAAATGGAAAAGAAGCTTTACGATTTGCGTTTTGCGGCGTTTTGCGGCGAAACAAACATGCCCTAAATGTTGTTGGTCGAATTTGTTAGTCTCTCAATATAGATTTTATTATCCAATTAATGTTTGTAATGACTTAATTACAAAAAAAAAAAAAATGTTAAGTGTGTTTTGTTTTTTAATTATATGTATGTATGTACATAATAGACGTTTAATTGGTTGTAGTTGCAACTTGCAATACATCATAGATTATTTGCTGAAGAAAACTATGAGCATGGAAACACAAACTAGAAAATTCATTTCTTCGAAATAAATAAATAAAAGTAGACAATTCAAAACTATTGAGGGAAAATTATTTTTCACTCTAAAATTCTAATCAAACCGATCGAAAGGAGGTTTTCTCTCGTGACTTATATAGAAATTTTGTTCGTGCATTTGTCTGTCTTTATTCATGAGAGAGAGTGAGTAGCGTCGATCTCGTCCTCCTTCTTCCTCTCCCCCCGCCTCCTCCTGCTCCTGATTGATCGGTTTCCTACCGACATCGATGATATTATAGAATAGGAGTATTATATATTCACACACATTCACAAAAAAATTTTAGCAGAACTTCTAACATGAAATATTTTTAAATAAAAATATTTTCTGTGTAAAATTTTTATTTATCAATATTGTTTATACATACAAATTCTCTGATACACACACATGCATGCATGTATTTGTAAAATATATACTTTATTTATTTGAAATACATGTTCTTACATAAAATTAATTTACTAAATATGAAGAATAATATAATTTATTTAATAACATAATTTTATTACAACACGATCAATCTGATTATTGATATGATTATAAGTATTCTCAGGTAAATTCAAAATACCTATATAATTATTTTAAATCTTTTAAAAATTTCATTAAATGATGAGTTCAACCACTTGTCTAAGCTCGTGCTAAGAGCGAGAGGCACTTGCTAGTATTACTAAAACGGGGACTTTTGCTTACCAGCTACGTTTCATTCTTTTCTTAAGAATTTTACTGACTTAAACATTGGAGGAGGACAAATTGAAAGCCATCTTGACCTCCTTAATTGATCTAATCTTGCAGAGAAAGTCATTGAGATTCAGAAGGGAAAAAATCACCACCATTGAGATCCAGAAGAAAATCGCAAAGAGAATAAAATATACAAGATATAAAAGATAAATGGTCTTTAACTCCTAGTTTGAAGACACCTTCAAACTCTTATTGACATGACAAATGATGAACAAAAGAAAGAAAGAGAGGGAGTTTTTCCTTCTCTCGGCCTGTTTGGTCAAGGGTGGAAGTGAGGAAGTGAGGAATTGAGGAAGTAGTAATAATTCCCTTTGGAACTTGAGAATTGGTTAGTAAGTTTTCCGGTTTTTGGATGTTGTTAGGAAGTGTGATTTGAAAAATATTTTGTCTTTTCTGGTGTTTGGATGGTTTTGTGAAAGTGGAAGTGGAAAAGTTGACCACAAAGTTGACCGTAAAATAATATTAAAATAAAAATTAATTAAGAAAAATAAAAATAGACTATAATTAGAATGCAAGTAAGATTTACATGGTCAAAAAATTAACTGTTTTGTGCTACAATTTATTACAAATGTGATTTACATGACCATAAAATTAACTGTAGCACTCTAGAAGTGAGGAAATGGTTGTGTAAAAGAGAAAAGATAAAAGGAAAAGAGGTTTTCTTATTTTCCTTTTCCGGTTTTTGGATAGATAGGGAAGTGAGCAATTATACTTACCTATTTCCTTACTTCCGCCCACTTCCTTGCAACCAAACAGCGCCTTACTTGCGATTGAGAAAAGAGCAAATCAATGGTAGAGTTTGTCAATCTAGACTTTGTAGTTCCGGAGGAGCTCAAATCCTTCCCACTCAAATACCAATATTCGATATTTAAATACAAGATCTATTCTATTGAAGTTGATCTGTATTATTTAAAGTAATTAAAAATGAAAAATCAAGTGTTTTGATTCGCCCATCCATCAAGCGACACAAAATAGACGGCCAAAAGTAATGAGTTGGTTAGATCTATATTTGTAGACATATAATTTCTCGATCTTGTCATTTGATCATGATCTAAACATTTATAAAAATAAAAAAAAAACCTACAAACTAATTTTTGTTAAGTTTCAAATATTCTATAATGTTAAAATAACAAACTCACTATTTAGGTCTTTAGGTCGTCTGTTCCCCTACTTGATGCATGACAAAAAGTATTTAAATACTTGATTTTTTGTTTATAGACACTTGAAATAATATAGATCAACTTCAACAGAATGAATCTTGTATTCGGATGATATATGATTGTATTTGAGTGGAAAAGATTCAGGCTCGAATCCTTCTAGAACTACACAAGAATATCTCAAGTATCACAACTGTGTGTAAACAGCTAAAATAAAGAGAGACTAGCATGTAATTTACAACAAACGGGTGACTACTTCAACATATGACATAGGTAAAATCTTAACAAACATATTTATTTCACCGAGCCTCTCTCCGAGACAATATCCATATCAAAGATCTTGCTGCATCAGATCTTTCAGATAAAATGCATCAATTGTTAATATTAATATTGTGAGAGAAACTTTCTCTATCTTATAGAGAGGATACGTACCAGACCATGTCGTGCAAAAAATACAAGGTACACTAAAAACTTAATTAGTACTCTAACAATGATCTTTTAAATTAACTAGTTGCCATCCCAATCAAAGAAGCTCAGAGGGTCTAAACCCTTGTTCTCTCTTGATGATGAGAAGAAGCAGCTCACAGGGTCAGGCTCCAACCCTCCCAACTCATCAAAGAACCCCATGTCCTTGTATCTCTGATCGAAGAATCGGTCGAGGTTGAGGTTTTCCTCTTTGATCACCTCAAGAGGAGGAGAAGTAGTACTTGAGGTCATCAAGAAGATGTCTTCTTGCTCTTGCTTTGAGTTTGAGGGGGATACTTGGTTATAATGGGAGGAATCACTACTAGGACTCTTTGGAGTGTTGTGTGTAGTCTTTGAAGGCTGAGATGATCTCGTGGAGCCGGCGAGGGAATTCCGGTGGGTCGGCCAGGGGTGGTTGTGGTCGGAGGCGTAGGTGATGACCAACGTGTTTGGATCGCTTCGGCTGCGCTCCACTTGCTTTCTTGCTGAGCATCCTTTTGAGCTGCTGCACCTGTAGTAGCCCCTGCAATTGTAGTATGTAGAGAGTTCATATATTAGCCTACAAGAGTAGAAATGATAATTAACTTTGTGAGTAAATTAAGAAGATTCATCAGCAATTAATCTAACATATTGTTTACCACTGATTTGAGAATTCTATCAGTTTTGGGGTAAAATGAGAGATATATTGCCTCAAACTATTAAGAGCCAGATATATCATTGGATTTTTTAGATGTACAAAATCTTACATATCACAATTCACAAAGGGAAAAGCTTCTCAAAGAAAGAAAGAATGAAATGTGCTTAAATTTGTTAAATAGATAAAAACATCAGACCATTAATTAGCCAAACTTATTGCCTGTCAATGCATAAGTTCTATAATAATAATAATAATAAAATGAATTGAAAAAAATACATAACTTGTAAGATACTAATTCTAGTGAAGGACAAATTTCAGAATCCTAATTCAAAATGACTACTTTCAAAAAAAAGATGGAAGAGAAAAGGTAAGTATTTTCTTTAGGTGCCATGATTTATAATGATATATGTACTATTTGTATATTTGTGTGTGTAAAGATTCGATATCGAAGAGAAGCATTCGAAAATAAAAGAAGAAGAAAAAAGAAGAAAACAATGGTTATATTTATATCTAGGGTTTCAGCTAGGACATAATTAATGATAGAAAAATGAAAATGAAATGTGCAAAGGGGGAAGGAAGAAGGATGAGACCTTGGATATGGAGAGCCCTTGATGTGTTTCTGCCCATACTTCCTCCATGCCCAAAGATCAGATGGAACCACTACACTCCCACTGGAACTCTTAATACTACTGCTGCTACTGCTTTCTTGGTCTCCTGTTGCTGGTGCTGGAATGCAAATCACCCTCTTTGCCTGCCCTTTTCTGCGCACATAAACACAAGAAATTAAGAAGCTACATTAACTTCTATTAATTATCTTAAACAAATGAAAGATTATAAAAAATAATTTAAGACATTCATATATAATAGAAATATTAAGATATAAGAAATATGATACTCTTAGAAACAAATGAGCCAATGAGCATATGTACATATTTTTAGCTAGGCTTGTGCCTACACTAACTGTTGTGCGCCGATGACAACAACCCTAAGAGGATCTCACAAATCTCCAAGCACAGAGAATAAACCCAAACAACACAAATAATCACCAGAAGAAAAGAACAAACTCAAACACACGATCTAACGAGGTTCGGCCTCAACGCCTACGTCCTTGGGGCAATCAGAGAGAGATTTAATTGCTATGGAAGAAGATTATAATGGCTAGCAGCCTCTTTGAATGCAAGAGAGCTCCAGCCTTTTCCTCCTCCAAGATCTTCTACAAGATGATATGAACCCTAGAAACCAACAACAGCCTTAAATACACAGATTTCCGAATCAGCAGATTTCCGCCCAAACCCGACTGTCGGTCGGCCGGCCAGTCGACCGACCTCCTCTCCGGTCGACCGGTCCTGTCGACCGAAATTAGCAGAGAGTTTGGCTCTTACAGTCAGGGTATTTCGGTCGACCGGCCGGTCGACCGCCTAAGACCCTGTGCATGCTGTGCATGTCGGTCGACACGGCCGGTCGACCGACCCGCCTGTTTTTTCTGCTGCTGCTGCTATTTCCAGCTGTTGTTCCCTTCGTCTTCGTCGTCGACTTCCTCGGCGATCACTCGACGACCCCTCGACGATCCTTATCAACTTCCCCATCAGTAAACTCTCTCTTTCCAACACTAACATCAACGTTTAGAGATCTCATTAATTTCTACGCCTTTCTTTTTCTCTCATAAACTTCTCCTAAAATGTTTTTTTATCATAATTTTACCTAAACACAGATATCATATTATCATGCATCTACCTGCCCTCGTACAATTTTAAGTCATTTATTTCACACCATTAATTTCCCTCAACACCCAGTTTATTGTGCTTTCTCTGAGAGAAATTTCAGCATCACAAGACACATACAATTAAGACAAATACATATTAAAAAAAAAAAAAATCTCAAAATTGGCTTCCAAAATAACCGTAGGAACATATATTCTTCATGTTCCCTGATAAATCATGCTGGGAAAAAAAAAAACTAAATATTCTTCCAAAATTATCAGATTCATTCATTTGATTCAAATTAACCTTCGTTTCACCCCGGAAGCCTGGGGAACGGAGATGAGTGGCGCAGCTGCTGATGCAGGAGCTGGCTTGATCGCCTCCGGTGATAATGGAGAAGCCTTTGCACTCAATTCTTGAAAATCTTTGGCAACTGGATCGCCGCCACCACCGGCTCGGAGTACTACATCACTCAGATCTGCACCCTGCACTGCACTAGTCTCCATGGCCTGGTAGAAGAAGCTGCACATCTCCCCAAAGCTCATGTGTGTTGTGCGTGTAAATATTGCACTTCAAGAAAGTATACTAACAAAGATGAAGAGCTTAAAGGAACACACACACACACACACACACACACACACACACACACACACACACACACACACAGAGAGAGAGAGAGAGAGAGAGATGGTTATAATATGGAGGATGCGCTGACCTTTGCCATCCCAAGCTCTTCTCCACACGCAAAAGAAACAAGACAAAGAGGAGATAGGGGAAGAACGATAGTTTATTGGGTTCTGAGTTTTATGCTAATTTTTTAGTCCCATTTCTTTAAATGCTAGCTTTTTGCAGTTAAAAACAATTTTTGTGATTTTTTAAGTTCCATTTGCCCACATAATTAGGTATGAAAACCTATGGCTGCTTGCCCACATGGTTAGGTGTGGATTTAGCCTAAATTATGCATTAATTTTGGGGGGGACTATTTGGCCTTTATGAGCAGTTAAAAGTTAATGTGTGTCATTTTCGTCACCGATCTTACAATGTTCAAAGGGTTGAGGATTCGGGTATGATGTGATATGAACTTTGGTGCACGTATGTATCTTGCTTGGTGTGAAGTTATCTCTTTTTTCTTGAATGAATGAGTTTTGTGTTGATAGGACCCATCTTGACTGTTTTGTAGTTAGGCAAGTGTTAATTTTTTTTTTAATTTATGTGATCAAGTTCAAGACATCCTTCTACATACACAAACCAATATAAAAACCCTAGGATAAGACATAAGCCTGAACTAGGATTCTCATAGAAACTCCTTCTTCATGCTTCCATTTGATTATTATATAAAAAAAAAATGCTCATTATATTATGATTAGAAGCCACATGTCCACATTATGCAACATCATTGCTTGCATCTTAGTGTATTAGTACCAAACAATCAAATTGATTAGCAAAGAGTATAGTCATGCATGCTTAATGGGGTGATCATGATGTCACTTGCGTGTTGAACACGAAACCAGCCAGGCAAAATATATAAATTTCTTAAAAGGGATTTTTTAAAAAATTGAAATACAATATTCCAGTTTGAAGAAACTATTCCACAATATATGTCAGGATGATAAACTGACTGAAATGGTAGTATGATCACTTATTTTAGTAACTGAATTATAAGTAGAAGCATCCAAAGATTATGCCTAACTATTTGACATGATTCTCGATTTAGTTTAAATTTCTTGGTTCTTTTGCATCTTTCTTGATGCAAACTAGTTTTGTTTAAGCTAGCTAGCAGAAGACTTAATTAGTAGGGGCTATTCACCTATAAGCACCAAAGCATGTGTCTGCATTAATAGAAAGGCTTCTTCCCTAGATGGTCACATTCTTAATTGAAGTGAATCACATACAATATAATTATTTTTTGTTGGCTTAAAGTACAAAGTTTAATTTGAATTCTTGTATACTGTGGCACATGGGAAACTTGCTTAAATTGGAGATTAATTAGCCATAAACATGTACCAAAACTAACAGATTAAAATATTTTCCAGGAAAAAGTTTTACTGTAAAATTAGTACAAGGGTATGTGTTCCTGTTTCAGGGGTACCCCAAAGGCCAAAACGTATATCTCAGCTGTGCGCCCTGCTTTGTTTTTGCTCTGAATTATTGACATTTTGTCCAAGCCAAGGGCAAATCCATGCATCTGCTTAAAATACCAGGAAGCAAAACAATTGGCCAGACTGGTGAGAGTGCTCTCACTAGTGTCTTTTCTAACCTAGTGCCAGTTCTTTTCCCATCATGTGGGCTTTCACATGAGTTAATGCCTCAATTGCTTCAACTGTGCATTGCACTCAATTTGAACTAGGAAATCTCTTGGTCATGGCCTAATTGTTTAAGATAAAACAGAGACGGAGCTAGATGTGGGCCTATAGTAAAAATGCTTTCTTTATTACATTTTGTTAAAATTTTGCTAAATTATTTATACATGTCTTATATTAGATACACTTTACTCATGCACTCAAATTGAGCTAGGAAATCTATGTTCATCGTCTGGACTAAGGGGGCTGTTTTGTTGTTGGAAAGCAGATGGACAAAACGCGTTGGACCCCACGTGTCAGTTTTTCAGCCCATGGGTCAATGAAAGAGAAAGAATCACTAGAAGGGGGAGAAGAGAGAAAACAAGTAAGGTCTCTCGTTCTTGTCTTATAGCTCAAGGCAGGAACTGCTTGAGAACTTGGGGCCCTCTATCAGTAGTATCCAAGCCTAAAAGTCGAGCTAAAACTTTGATGGAGAGAAGAAGTTTCTTCATGTATCCAATTATAGAGAGCAACAATGAATCGTCAAGCAATCAAACAGTTTGGTGACGTGACTGGAGATCTTACTTATCTCTTGACCTGACTTGATCAGTTTCGGGGGAAATGGTTAGCTTTTCAATAGTGCAGTACTCCGTGATGAGTTGATTTTGATGGAATGTGGGCGACATGGACGACGACGACGACGACGACGACGACGACGATGCGAGTTGAATATTGAGGTGACTTGACAATGATAAGGTAGGAAGTGTTGATGAAAGCAAAACTCTCTCTCTCTCTCTCTCTCTCTCGGTGGGGGGTGGGGGGGGGGGGGTGGGAAGTACGTGATTTTTTTTCCATTTTGATTGAATTAGATTGAACGCTTCATCTAAAGATGAGTCAATAATAAACCAAAAGAATTACAACTCCTAAAGTAATAAATGTGTAGTTTAAATAAGAGTAGTATTATAATTTTCTACTTATTATCATAAATATAAAAGAGAGGCTATCTCCATCTAGAACAAGCCGTCAAGGCATTTATTTTCTCCAAATCTAACATGGTATCAGATCATCGCTGTGAAAAAATTCTACCACTAAAGCTTTCTTCTATTAATCGTCACTCACACGACGTCCACGAGCTCGCATTGTGTCGCGCTCAATGTAGCATGAGCCTAACGTCTGGCCATTTTCCCTTACGCGTCTTCAAAGTTTTCTTGTTCGAGTCCTCATCATCTTCGGGCTATCGCTCCTGATCTTCAGTCGGTGTCTTTTGCAATGGTGTGCCGTATACTAATCTGAACAAAGGATCTAGATCACCACCATCGACATCTCATCAACTAATCTTGATTCTTCAAATCGGATCCAAATTCGACCCTAAATCTGATTCAGATTCAAACATGATGAGCTCTTCTTCTCCTCTCCTTCGATGTTACCTACAGGACCACTTTCTCTTCTTGCAGAGCACACAGGCCACCACGTTATCGCCGATCAAATCATCTTCTATTAATGATGATCGCCTTTCCTCTTCTGACTGGTGTTCTCTCTTCTTTTTGGGCTTTTATATCATCCTCATTCATTTCTGGTGATGCCAACCTCTCCTCCTCGACATTGAAAGTGCTTCTCCTGAATGCATATTCTTTCTCCTTGAACGTTTCTCCTTCTCTGATACTGCTCTTATCATGGCAATCTCCTTTTCCATCGATGAAATCCACACTCATTCACTGTCCACTTGCTTCAAGCAAAGGAAACACTGTGGTTTTTGGAATCCGTCATGTGTATTTTAAATAGACTTGTAGGCTTGAAATCTACCTTGCTACACATGAAAGAAACTCAGGTAAATCGCAAGTGCTCCATCTCGATCAGAATTTCTCTCTAGTAAATGCTCCATCCTTTGGTCTGCAACAATAAAAGTTTTCTTCTTCAGCAATTCTTTATCGTCTGATATCTCCTCCTCAATATCATATTCGTACAACTTTATAATAGCTTTATGTTTAGTACTTTAGCAGTGACAATATTTCTATCTTTTATCTTGGTTAAACTAACTCTCGATGTCATATCATCGTGAGTTTGAGAGAGGGTGTTAAATTAATAAGTGTGTAGCCCAAGTAAGAGTAGTATTGTAATTTTCTATTTACTATCATTTATATAAAAGAGAGACTATCCCCGTCTAGAACAAGCCATCAAATCATCTATTTTCTCCAACCCTAACAACAACACATGACACTGAATATGACCATAATGATTAAAGATGAGACAAGAAGATAGCTCAATGCTAAAAAAAAGTGACACTGATGTATAGTGTCAAAGTCAAAACTAAATTATCATCAACAATCATGGTCGATCGATAACACAAGGAAGAATGTTTGAAAAGGTAGTAAAGAAAAGAAAAAGAGAAAAAAAAGAAAATTGCCTTATCATTCCTAAGCTCTAATATGCCAACCAACTAATTGGGAGCCTGTACTGGTTAAAATCTGACCCCATCCAAGATGACAACACGTGTCCCTCACCTTTCAACTCTCTGAGGAATATCAAGGCTCTCCTTTGAAGTCCATGTTGTTCCCGATGTCCTCCAGACCCTCTCTGCTCCGATGATCACTCCGCTCTGAAGGCTTTAGCTCCGAGCCAAGTAGTTCCAGCAATAGTTCACCATCGATCTTCGCCGACAGTTACGCAACCTTATAATCCTCCACGTTCATAATGTGTAACACCGCTCAGTATGGACAGTCAGTACCATTGATCATGGTCGTTACAATAAATCAACATGTGCAAATCGTGCAGTTACTAAGATCTCGCCCGCACCATCTATTCAGTTGAGTACAAGAGAACCTCGTCTTCCAACGAAGAAGGGGACTTCGAGTTTTCCGGACATTGAACGAATCGCTGACTCTGAGACACCCAACACATTCATATAATTCCTGTAACCTGAGAATTATAGTAAAGCTTTTCCTCCTCCTGTGATTTTTCCCAATTAAGAATTTTCACGTAAAATCCTCTCTCTCTCTCTCTCTCTCTCTCTCTCTCCCCCCCCCCCTGTGATTGTGTTGTGCTTTACATACAACCGCATCTCTCTTCTCGCTTGTGGTGAGGATCGATCGTTTAATCGCTTGTGACGAAAAATCACCACCATAGAGCCTGTTTTCATTTATTTTCTCATTGAATTTTCTTTTTCTTTTACTCTTCCCACTTTGGGAATTCCTATCTTTTCTATCTTATATTATCTCTTTTACTAAAAAGGAAAAAGAAATTGTGACTTTATCATCCTAGTCTATGTATGAAAGAATAAGGAGAATAGAGTCTCAGAGATGAGCAAAAATATTTTGAGGATGATACTAATAATGTAAGCAAAAGTATAAAAGATGAACAATTCTTATGCCCTTTATAAGGAGAGAGATTAAGAATTTTGAAGGCTTAAGGTACTCAAAATAATCATAATGATATGCATATGATGTGGAGTGATCCCTTAATTTTTTTAGAAAGAGCTTGTAATTTATTAAATAGATAGTTTTGCTTGGTAAAAAAAATGTTTTTTGAGAGTTTTTTTCTTCTCTATCTCCAGTTTAGAAATATAAGAAGCAAAAATTAGGAATTAATACATGAATGGATGTTTAAGGAAAGCCACACCGGTACACGTGTCAGGTTCTGATTTGATTTGACACGCAACGCCAGCGTCGAGACATCGCTGCTCACTTCTCTTTATAACGAACTTATTACCCGTATAAATTTTTTATGCGTTCTTTAATTTCTATTGTCAGATGACTCGGTTAAAAAGATCGTACCGTTCAGTCAATTATACGTATATGTGTTTTATGCGGACGTTTGATTAAAGGAGCATTTAATCTTAAAAATTAATTAATTTCGTGG
The DNA here is from genome assembly GCA_038442645.1 of Agave tequilana. Taxonomy (NCBI): domain Eukaryota; kingdom Viridiplantae; phylum Streptophyta; class Magnoliopsida; order Asparagales; family Asparagaceae; genus Agave; species Agave tequilana. Next base: position 105,075 of record JAVJIF010032013.1, read on the forward strand.
GGTCGCTTTGAAATATCGTTATCTTTTCGTCTTTATCAATTTTTTTTTTTTTTTCCTTGGCTTCCCCTTCTCTCTCGCGCCAATAGAACCCCAGTTGGAAGAGGTAAGACCTAAACCCTTATTTCTAAATTTTCTCTAATTTTTTCCATTTTCGTGTGGATTTTTGTTTGACTCGATCTGATCTGTGACCGGGGTCTAGTTTCACTAGGTTGGTGGCTTCGAATTGAAAACATTTCATTTTTTTTTTTTGACAAAAATATTGAATTGGTTGCCAATTTGGGGAATTCGAATTTATCGCATGAAACGATTCATTCTGCTCTGAATTTCAATTCAGACAGTACCTTTTTTGCTGCCCGTTTCGCTTCTGATGATATTTTGGATCAATTATGGGATTTCTCTTGGACAGTAATTATCCCTTGTTGGCGATTCTGAAATGTAGTTGTTTTACTGAATAATTTGGTTCAAGGGGTTGTTTTATGTGTACTTAATTTTGACCCTTTGAATGCATTTAGTGAAAATTTTAATGTTGTTGATTGATAATTTCATACTTATGTTGAATTCGGTAAATTGATATTGGGCAATGTTAAATGTAGTGTTCCATGACCTTGTTCTTACTGTCCTACTAAAATGCCACTGGCACTGTCCACCGTAGGCTTACGTTTTTGTGATAAGTATTTCTGGTTCTAAGAATGAGGCCATATTATTTAGGGATTTTGATGCTGGTAGGAATTAGAATGAATCAGATCTAGAATGCTAGTACCCGAGGTTGCATATTTAAATGAGACCAGCTTACGAATTTAATTTGTACATAATATTTAAGTGTTAGATTCCCAGATATGCACCTTTAAGTTAAAATATTTTTTTTTTTCAAATTGATGAATGATTTTGTGTACCATGTATACATACATTTGGGTGGAGAGGTTATATGATAATCCTCTTTTTCTAAATAAAACTATAACATGATTTTATTTCATGTCTAAAATATGAATTTGCATATTAGAAAAATCTATAGGTATTATTTTGTAAATCCTTTTGTTTGGAGTGGCTGGAGAAGGTCAGTGAAGATGCTGGTTTCACGGGTCATGGTGTTATAAATTAGTATTACCAATCGTTTGGTTATGAACATGGTTGTTTTATTGGTTGAGATGCTCGATAGAAAGTGCCGTGGTTATTTATGTCTGGTGATTATGTTTAGTGATTGATTCTGGGTAAGTCTGGAAGTTTGGTGTTAATTGGCTGAAATATTTACTGTAACAGGTTTTATAGAAATGATGAAGCTTCAAACATATGCTGGCTTTAGTTTCATTGCCACAATTGTCGCAATTTACCATGCATTTCACAGCAGAGAACAGTTCTATCCCTCAATGGTTTATTTGTCTACTTCCAAGACCTGTTTTGTGCTTCTTCTGAATATGGGTTTGGTCATCATGTGCATACTATGGCAGTTAGTTAAACGTCTGTTTCTTGGTACTCTTCGAGAAGCAGAAGTTGAGAGGCTGAATGAACAAGCTTGGAGGGAGGTTATGGAGATTCTTTTTGCAATTACTATATTCCGACAAGATTTTTCTGTTACTGCGCTTGCAATGGTAACTGCCCTTCTGCTGATCAAAGCCTTGCATTGGTTGGCCCAAAAGAGGGTTGAATATATTGAAACGACGCCATCTGTTTCTTTGATGTCCCACATCCGCATGGTTTCTTTCATGACATTCCTTTTTGTGGTGGATTGCCTTTTCTTCCACAACTCTTTTAAGTCGTTGCTAGAGTCATGGCCAGCATCACTCGCCCTTTTCTTTTCCTTCGAGTAAGCTATCTTTTCACATTCAAGGACATGATTTTTTAATATCGTTCACATTTGTAGTTCATTTTATAGATTTGTTAGCTGTTTCTTGTTTCTTCTTATTTTATATGTCATCTTTATCATCTAATTTGCCTCATAGAGTTTTACAAAAAAAAAAAAAATTTAAAAAAAGTATTGGATTATGTAAGGTCTGGTTCTCCAATTAATTAGGTAGTTTCATCACTTCAGGTTAGAGAGGACAATGGAAACAATGTGTTTGTGCCGAATGTAATGCTAGTTTAGCCATGTATGTAAGTGAAGTATAATAACATGATAATATGATGTCTCACTGACCATATATTACCATTTAACTTTTGGTTGGACTTTTTGGAGAGACTCATGAAGTCCTTCAACCAGTTGATTGTAAAAAATTATGCATTATTTGGTTCATGGTACATATGACATTCCTTTTAGTACATGTCATCTTTTGGTGAAGGAAGACAATGGAGGCAGTAGCCCTGGTGCTACTAAGGAACGCTTTGATAGAAGAAAGAGGTTTCCAGCCAGATAGAACGAGCTTATGTGATGCAACTTCAATGATTTTGCAGCATATCCTTCCATATTATGAGGGGGAACACTTCACAATGGACTTAGAGAACAATTAGGGGAAGGCAGGTGCCTCACACACACACACACACACACACACACACACACACACACACACACACACAAAAAAACACCTACCACCACCCAATTTTTTTTAGAATAATAGAGTTTAATTATAGATCACACATTCTTTTGCATTGTGTGCATGAAAAAATACACAGGTAAGTCTGAATTGCCAAATAGGCATCAGGTTATGGATGTAATTTTTCATATGCACAATTGATATTACATTGGTACTTCAATTAGGTTTGAATGATTTTAAGTGCCTATGGGCTTTCCATTGATGATAGTGGCGACAACAACAATATCAACATTATTGAGTTTGCAACTGTAACCATGGTTTATCATATTCCAGATATACGATACTGGCGACAACAACAATATCAACATTATTGAAGTATGCTTTCTACGTCTGTGACGTGCTTATGGAAGGGCAATGGGAGAAGAAGGCTGTCTTTACATTTTACCTTGAACTTGTCCGGGACCTTGTTCATCTGACTTTGTATATTTGTTTCTTTCTCGTGATATGCGTGTAAGTGACACTTACTTATTATTTATATTTTTTATGGACTGGTCGAGTAGCAGAAAATTGACATTTAAATTTAATCTTTTCACGAACCTGACTGTTACCCTCTTGGACTTCTAAACCAATAAGAGGTTCACTGCCTCACCACTTGAAACTGCTTTGGCATGTTTGCCTTGTAGTTCTTTTTATCAAATTCAATACATACATACTATTGTGGACATCATATGTGGACTACTATTTATGTCAATGCATGGAAGTACTTTTTACTTTAAATATACAGATTTAAGGGAATATTTTAAAGTAAACAAAGTTACCGTGACCCCACTTGATCAGATTTGGTAATCACGTTCTAATGTAACCTAGGGGTTACATAAATTAGAAAGAGGATCTGGGGCTTAATTTGGTCGATATAGCAAAAGATTTTTGATGGCTGGCTTTGCTATCCAGATTGAGAAATATTGCAGAATCAACAAAGAGAAGAAGAAAGCAGGAGATGCTGGAAAAATGGACACAAGACCTCAGCCCCCACAAACAAACCTTTCAATACTTTCACTCTTTGTTCCTTTTTTCACTTAACTGTAGCCTTACATTATAAAACAGGACAAGACTCTTGATATTCTAACTGAATCAATTACGAACTCAATTAAGGACCATAAGAACAAGTAGAAGACTCTTGGGATTTGATAGCTGATGTGACTATGGAACCCAATTAACTAACCAATGCCCTGTTAATTGAAACCCCTTAAATCTAAGTTTAAGAAACATTTAGTTTTTCCCACTTCTATGCCAATTCGCTTCTGGTGCACAGATTGTATCCAAGGAATCTTAAAACATCTTGGATTGACATGGAATTTTCGACGGTTGTCAACTGTTGTGATGTAACCCAACACCCATTATCCTTTGTGTAGCCAAATTTGAAGCATGACTAATGTTATGCATGATGTGCTTAAGTTGGTGTTGCATGCCCAAGTCAATTGGATTACCATTAATATAGATCTATAAACCTTCAACAAGATGAGATTCCTCACTTGATTGATTTGTTGGTCAACAAATCAATTATGAAGGGTGCATAGATGGAAACCAAGTATCCGTATACTTTACCTCCATGTAAAACAGCATTTTCTCATGCTGCTGTAGTACTAGATGCTTGTCTCAATGAAGGCATTACGAATATTTTTGCTTCTGGTGTTCATCATAGATGGATGGAGGCTGAAAGCTGCACTTACAGCCCATCTATTGACATCTTCTTGGACTTGGGAAACTTGTCTTCGTCAATCTCTAATAGAAACCACACATGTGCTTTTGAAATATAGCTTCTAAAGTATCGGTTAAGTCATTTATGCTTCCATTAGTTTTGAAGAAAATGAAGATCCAGATGTTCTAATGCCAAATTAATGTAAACTAGGGTTTCCTAGATTACATAAAAAGGATCTGGTACTTAATTTGGTGAACATAGGAAAAAATGTAGGTGATTGTTTGCTGTTTGGATTTGGAAATACTGCAGACTCAGTAAGGAGAAGAGCAGAAAAGGACACAGCCTCCACAAATGAATTTCTCTCCACATTCTTTTCTTCTTCTTTTTTTTTGCTTCTTCTCTTTTCTAAACCTTAGCCTTTAGATTCTATAATTAACCTATTATTACTAACTCAATTAAGACGCACACTAATAACTAAAAGGTCTGGAGAAAGCTAATCCTCTAACAGACTTATACAATTTTTTTCTGTTCAGCTCAGTTTTAGAATGGTGAATTATAATTGTATATTACATTGTGTTAAGAGTTGTGTGTCTACATGCAATTTTAATTATGTTAAGGTTCTATTGGCAATTAATTTGATTTCATAAGGCTATTATGATGCTCACTAGTTGATTTTGGTTGCTTATGATTTTTGCGATTTAGGAACTACAATCCGCCACTGCACTTGATCCGTGAGCTTTATGAGACATTTCGTAGCTTCAAAACCCGTGTGGCTGATTATATTCGTTACCGGAAAGTTACATCAAATATGGATGAACGATTCCCAGAGGCAACACTTGAGGAGATCAATAGGTAAGCCCTTTACTTGATTTGCATATCATTTTCAGTGTTGTAATAATCTACCTGTTTGGTAGTCACATTACGGGAATTGTTGATGTATACAGAAGCGATGTGACATGCATCATATGCCGTGAAGAGATGGTCACAGCCAAGAAGTTGCTCTGCGGACACCTTTTTCATGTGCACTGTCTGAGGTCATGGTTGGAACGGCAGAATACTTGCCCCACATGTAGGGCCTTAGTTGACCCTTCTGAAAATAGGCCTTCTGGGTCTAGCCGTCAAGCTGGTAAGGTCTTTGTAATTATGATCTCTAATTCTTTAATTAGACTTTCTCATTGTCAATCATTTCATGTGGGCTGTGCTTGTGTTTTTCTGTCATAGCGTGAATAATCCAAACATTCTTCTTTCAGATGCAACTTTTTTAGCAGCACTTAGGAAGGATTTGGTCGCATACTCCTATTAATAGTAAATAAATTTGTAGAAAGTTGCGCCAAAGGATTAGGAAAGTGAAGAGCAACATGAAAGGGAGTTGTTGTAAATTTGCGAACACAAGGTCTTGCACTTAATTAGTGTTTGTTGAAGGATTCTTGAAGACTTGAACCCATCACAAGTAGTTGGGACTGGGGTGGGTGGGTTTGGCGCCCCCCCCCCCCCCCCCCCCCCCCAAAAAAAAAAAAAAAAAAAAAAAATCCACCCACCGTGAAACAGTAGATTATGCTATTCTGGTGAGATGGGTAAAACAAAAAGGTTTTGTTGATCTGGGATCAGAAGCAGTTTTAAATCATTTTTCCTTATGCCTACTGCTCCTGTATTCTTTGACGTCCTTGTGTGCTGTCATGTTCACTTGTAATCCTCTTGCATTTCCCTTTTCTTTATAGTTTGAGTATCACTTATTTGTCAGTTTTAAATTGGTTATCCTTGTGGGAGAAAGAATAGAGAAGGTTTTGTACAAGCCCTCCTCCACGTGTTTGACATACAAAAGTTCTATATTGTTTGTGTATCAGTAGCTACAGAAGAAATGATAAACTTGTTATACATGGCTGCTGTTAGCTGCTTAAGCGTCTTTTAATCTTTTGAATATACTAATTTCGTTTCTTTGTGACTTGTAAGAATGTTTATTCTCCATCTCATTCTATTTGGAACATTAATATTAGTGTCTAGAGAATGTCTTGTATTTCAGTTTGTTTACCCAGCTCACGGATTCTGTTGGTACCTCTTAAATATCTGCAACTTTGCAGCCTAGATTGATATCTATTTGGGCAAGCTTGAACTTTGCATTGTTCAATGTGCTTCATTGCTATTGCTCATTTTTTAATATTACTTTGAATTATTGTTGAACTATTCAGTTTCAACTGTTACATTGTTATTAGGCTTCAGCAATATTCTGAGACATCACATATATGTATGTTTTGTAACGTTCTCCCATATTCCATTTCTCTGATCCTTAAAACTTCTACTCTGCTTGCTTGTTATGACACTCATGGAGTGGACTCTTGGTGAAAGTACAAACCTAAACCATGCACTTGGGAGAAATGATTTTATAGTGTTTGCTTATGAAGGCTTTAAGCCGCACTTCAAGTTTTACCTCCATCTGGGAATGTGAGTGCATTTGATTGTCCGGACCTTTTGTGTAGCATATCTAATGCTCATGTGGATTTCACATGGGGAAGTTGTTGCACACGTTTTTTTGATGATTGAGTAATTGTGAAGGTTTAGAAATGTTACAATGGTGTTTTGGCATATTGCTTACATATATGGACATAAAACTTACAGTCTCTTTTTCTGAACTGCCTTCCTTACACTCTCTTTCCGTGCCATTTCCCCCCCTCCCGTCCTTGTTCAACTGAAATTAACAACCCCTCTATTTTCTCATTTATTATTTTTCATTCTAAACTTCCATAGAAATTTTGTTCTGATCCTGTCCAAAACAAGTCTAACTAAGATTCAAATGTACTTTGATAAGCACTTCTTTCCAAATTGCCAGATACTTGGTCGTTTTTGTTGGAGGACTTGCCTATAAGCAAAATCAACAAGGAGTGCACCCTTAGAAGTATTTTGAGAATTCAGGATATAGTGCTAAGTTTGATTAATTGTCTAAACCCCAAGAGCGATGTAAATGTAAATCAAATTGGTCAACTTGCACACGGTTATGCACATTGGTATAGCTCGATGTTCATGAAAGAAATATCAAGGAGTGTCATTACATTCTAATTTTCCTAGGTGAATATTGATTAATGAAAAATTATGCTTAAATTGTGATTATGATGCTTGGTTAAAAAGCTGGTGGTTGTCAAAAAAATTGATTTTCCCCCTTTATGCAGCATCAACAGCAGCAAGCACATCTGCACAAAATTTTGAAGTTGGAGCAGCTGGTGATTTCTTAAGCCAGCATCAAGCAAGGCTTCGAGCTGCTTCATTGGCTGCTTCAATATATGGGAAGTCGTTTATTTATCCTTCAACAAACACATTACTTGGGTATGCATCATTTATATTTTAATTCCATTAGAAATTAATGAAATTCCAATTCATATGCTGTATATTTGATTCTCTAAAATTCATGAGAATCCCACATGAACGCACGCATGGACAGATCAGCCAATTGGATTTGCTTCCCTAACGGGTTTGATATTGGTTCTCTAGATTATGTTTGTCATTCCTGTTTACAGGTCTCCAGAATATTCTTCTGTACCTCGGGTAAATATTTCGGATATAGATACCTCCATCCCAGGGATCAAAGAATCAATCAGAGAATCTGCACCTGGACAATTGCGGCAGCACCAATTTGCACTCTCAACTGGGTTCCCTCACGCTCTCATGCCTTCCCAGGTGGCTGGTTCTAATTTTACCTATGGTGCAAGAACTCCAGACAATTCAAATGTGAATATATTAGGAACAGATGAAGCTTCCATACAGACTCACATTGAGGTAACACAATTCATTCATTTTGAGTAAACATTTCTTAGGGTCATGGCATTTGCCCAAGTCCAACAAAGAGAACAAGAGTTATTAAGCTTACATAAAAAACCTATATAAATCAATTTCTTAGAGTCATGGGCCATGGCATCTGTAACACTTACAAGCAATAAATGACAAACAACTAACACATGGCGAGAGACCCATTAAGATGTCCCAAAGACAGCATGACAGACATGTATGCTAAACAACACTGAACTTACCCCTTGTTTCATCAACATGCCTGACTCTAGAGAACTGGCCGAGAACCATCATGATCTAACTTTCCCAGCAACCAAAAGCAGAATTATGATAACTTTTCACAGATAGCTGTAGACAGTATACACTTGATCACAATGACTGGTTGTACGGGACTTAATGTTCTTAGCCTCCTGACACAACCAGATAGGCCAGATGGTGCGGTGACCACCATCCACACTTCTACTCATCACTTAACAACCAACCCTCGACATCCTCCCTCGGCAACACCACTCATGAGTTCATTAGACAATTCCCAAATCAGTGATAGGAAGAAACCTCCTACTTAATCCCATTGTAATGGTGCAGTCAAGTGACCACCTCTACCCCTTGGGGAAAAGGAGAAACAAAATAACAGAGAAAGGGAAAGGGGAAATGGTTGTTTATCATTGTTTTTTTTTTTTTTTTTCAAGATTTTAGGGCATGAAAAATAAGTATTGTACTATCTTCTTTACCAAATTACTAATGTTGATTTTTTTACAGTCTTTTAATTCTAGATGTGATTTGTTCCATTTGTTTTTGTTAGTAAACTTATTTATCCATCAAGCAACCTAAGATAGGCTAAAATATATTTTTCATTTGTTAATTTTAGACCATACTTTACTGGAACGTGTATATATTAAAAAAAAGTTAGGTGATCAACATATTAATTTGACATAAATACAGCGTTTATTTACATCCATTTTGACCACAATTAAACATGATCAGTAAATTAAACTTATCTGATTTTTTTACATCTCCATTTTTTTTCCTTTCTGTGGTCTTTTTCAACACGTCTATTTGGTCATAGATTCCATCTGAAACGATAGCAGTTGTTGTATCAGGAACTATCCTACCATATTCTCATACATTAGATTCCTGGTTTCCTCAAGTTTCCACTAATAAATCTCAAATTTCATGACCATGTTTACCAGATGTTAATTAGAGAGAAGCAAGCTTTGCAGCAACAGTTAGAGAGGGAATTGCTAGCTTTACAGGAGCAGAAGGAAGGTCAGTTGACGGGGAGCTGCGATGCAGTTCCTCGTTCGGTTGATGGCAAGGGGAAGGCTGTTGCATCAGATTAGATTCTGCATTGGAATGAGGTCTAAAGATGTCGATACAGGGGGAAGAGATTTTGTTATCATCTGTTGTTATCTCTTGACAGTTACTACCAGTTGCAAACGAGGAATGTCAAAGGAAATGAGATATAGAGGTAAGGTGTTGGTCTTATTTCCTCCGCACAGCGTCATGTATAGAAATTGATCTGCTCGTATGTTCAGCTCTGCACTGTTTTTTCTTCCTTCAAAATGAGAATATGGTTGCATCTCATTATTATACCCTGCCCAAAACCAATGTTGTTTTTTTTTTTTTTTTTTTTTCCTTCGAACAGAGACATCACTCATTTTGGAAATATGAGGAAACTCTACTTCTAGTCTCTACTTTGCAATGCTAGCTCTAATGCCTTGGTAAATATTGTGTGTTTCAATTTGTAATGGGTTCATCTATGTTACATTCTCAGTGAGGTTTTAATTTAAACAATGGCAAGCCAACTCTCTTGGTCTGTCCCTCAATCCACTGCCTCTATCATCTGCGTTGCTGAGAAATAGAAGGATATCGAAAAACTCAGATGAACCGTCCTGAGCTGAAAATGCGATTGCACTGACAGCAGTTCATGAAAGTTGGCAGCAGTTTCACAATCTAAATTCTACTCAAATCATACTGTAAAGTCTCTGATTACGAAACGTTTCAAAGTTTCATTCATTCTGATAACAATTACATGAGCAAAAAAGTTTCCATTCCAGAACGAGAAAAGCAAGAGATGACTGAGGGCTGTTTCATTCAATGGCCAACCTGATGGAATAATAGATAAGAACAATGAAGTTACAGTTGCAAAATTGCTGGCTTCTATCTATTATTTCTATTTGATCATAAAAGGGAATGGGTTCTTTTCTCATGGAATTTGCAATCTGAAATGGCCAACAAAATGGGTATAAAACACACAGTATCGGCAATTCCTGGCTCATGTCACAGTCTGCAAGCTGTGGCAGAAAGATCTTTAAAGTTTTAGCCGCAAAAGTTGAGCTTTTTCAGCACCTTGGCATAAGCTGGATGAACAAGTTCAGGTTTCCGAAGTCTCCGTTTTGACTTCTTGGACTGCAGCAAACATAAGATTCCTAATTAGTCCCAAGTTGGATGCATGTAGTGAAGTTCTGCCCAGATTTATTACGCGCAGAAATACTGCTTAACATAATCATAGTAGAACAATGGGGCTGTAGACTATTTTTCTAAGTAACATTTCACCAAAGCTGAATATGAGCTGCAGATTGTGAATAAGTAGTGAGTGGATTTAGTCGCAACAATTTTAACACATTACATTACCTAGGGACCAAGTTGTTCTTCACTAGCAGTGATTACAAAACTAAGAACTGTACAGAGCATCTAATGACTAACTGGACTAGTTTCAAGCAACAAAGTATTCAAATGAAATATCAGATCACCTAAATAGAAATACTATACACAGCACTATTTTTGTGGGAGAACACTTAGATGAGAATGATGATCGTGATAGTGACAAGAGATGAGTAAATTTGCGAGTCAATAGAAGGTTTAACTTTGATCTGTTGACAACTCTGCAAGTTATGCTTTAGACTGGAGAGACATGAGAATGCCCAGGTAGAATGCAGAAAGTCTAGGGGGGATGTCTAGCAAAGCATTATTGGGATAACCAACCCCTTAGAAATCAGAAATTCAATTTTAAATTGAATTATATTTTCCATATTCACAAGACAACCACTTGCGATAACGGTAAACGCAGAATACTCTCGGACTCTCAGTTCTTCAGTTGATGTCAATGCAAACAAAATAGAACATGTGTACCGTGCAATTGATAGTGACTACATGTAGCGTATAGACCCCTGTCAGTTTGTTTTTAAGAATTTGTCGTGTGTCAGCATGTCATCTACATGTCGGTCTGGTCATGTCCGTGCAACATATACCTCACTTCATTATTAGAGAGACAATTAACCCGGTACAGATTGACTGATTGGTTAATATAATTTGAGGATTAGTGGGTAGAGGTCACACAACTCACAAGGTGTGGCTTGGCCAAGAGCATAATGGGGACATTTTCCATATATTTTTTTATTAGGGGAAAATAAAAAAGCTAACAGTATCAGTTTCCCTTCAAAATCTCATGCTTAGCAACCCTCATACATTGTCATCAAATTGCATTAAAAACTAATTATTAGTACAACAAAATCAAATGTAGTATCAACAAAACTAACTTTCATATCAAAGGTATGAATGCTGATGAATTACTAACATGCAGTTTTAAAAATTCAGTTAATTTCATATCTACAAAAATACCATGAAATTTTTTTCAAAAAAATACAAAACTTGTAGAAGGAAAGCATACCTTCCCGTGTGCATTATGAAGCTTTCCGGCTCTCCATCGCCGAATGGTCCCATCATTCAGAGTCCTAAATCTGTACTTAAAAGACCTAAAGCAAAACCACCAAAAACGAAAAACCAACTCAACAATTGATTTCACAGTCCTTTTTTTTTTTTTTTAATTTGAAAGTTATCAACTAAACCACACTCACGAGTAAGCCTTGATCTTGTATTTCTTCAGCTTCGAAGTCACCGGCGTCATCGGGGCCCTCGACCGCGCCTCCTTCTTCTTCTTCTTCGCTAACCTCGACTTCGACTTGCGCTGAATCTTCGACTTGGTCTTCTTCCCGCTGTCCTCGGCCGCATAATGGCGGATTTGCATCCCATCAAACCCCTTCGAAATCCAAACAGAACCCATTAGCAATTCGACCGAGAGAATCAAACCCCTAAGAAAAGATCAGATTTTGATTGATAAACCGAGAAAAACGTATTGAAAATTCGCGTGCCTGGAAATGTGGAAATGAGGAGCGAAACCCTAGAGGAAGTGCGGGAAGGGGCTTGGGGGGGGCGAATTTACGGGGAGTGCCACTGGGGGAGGAGAGAGGAGGCGGAGGGCGGAGGAGAGGAGCGGGCGGCGGAGGAGAGTGGCGAAGCATCGCTGCATTGTGTTGCGTCTGCTTCAGTTCTCTCTCGCTGAGGGATTTGAGGGGAGAGAAACTCATTTTTTTGCTCTAAAATATTATTGATAATATTTGTATGAGGAATTTAATTAAAACAACTCACCATCAAAGCACCAGTGGTCTAGTGGTAGAATAGTACCCTGCCACGGTACAGACCCGGGTTCGATTCCCGGCTGGTGCAGATGAAATGTTTTCTATTTTTTTTGTTTTGTTTCAATTTCTTTTTTAAAATTTTTATCACATAAGTTTTAAGATATTATTTCATATATGTCCAACATAATCATATGCAATAATATTTTAAATTAAAACCCTCCAAATCAATCTTTTGTGTTTTAGCTCAAAAATATCACAAAAACTGATGTTTCAACACACAAACGAGTAATTAGAAGTTGCATGCATATCACATTTTAATCAATCTTTAAATCTACAGTTTTTGTTTCACTTTCATTTGCATCTCCCATACTACTTCAATCTAGTCACAGGGGAGTTTACTACATAAAAGGCAGAACATCTCAGGGACCATCATTTTGCATCAGATCAAGGAAAAACGAGTACATATTATTACATTGTTCACAGGTAGCTGGGGATTCAGGCAAAATCTACATTAACGTTTTGTCAACAGAAAACAAAGATTCAAATGGATAAAATGAACAAGCAAGCTCCATCGCAGCAACAGAGAACGACGTGAAAGCTCCACATCTCAGGCTTCAGTAGGAGGCTTCAACCTTATCAGTCGCCTGATTCGGTCCTTGTCTGTGTTCTCCAGCATTCCCTTCACAATTAAAAGCATAGTTTGTTGGACACTTTCTTACGAAATATTATAAAAGTTGATGAAGAAACAAGGAAGCATTTTTAAGACAAAAGCGAATGACATGTAATCTCTCGCTACCTTCCAGACAATTTCATCGAGGCACAGGCAGATCCTCCCATACTTGTCGAGGAAGAGACGCTCAGTTGGGGGTTTCCCACATACATCCTTTACCGCTGCTGTTATCACAAAGACAACCTCCGCCACTAGAAAGCAAATAGAAGCATAAGATACACGCAGACTCTAAGATTTGATTTCAACTGATAAGCTCAGAACTTGAGCACTTACAAGCAAGTTCATCATACTCATCCTTGCCAACCACATAAATGCAGACATCCCCAAGCATGGTGTAAACGATATACACAGACCTGGAAACATCAAATTGAAGTTCCGTTAAAGGTTTTGAACATCCCAATATAAAAGTTGTGATAGGGAATGGACAAAACAATATTAGCATCGTGCCTGCCAATGATATCAAGTGTGAATTATGAGAATCATTTAGGAAAATCGTGCATCATATCTGTGTGTATGTGAATTGTATATTAAGAGCAAGTGCTAACAGACAAATCTCTTATAATTATTACCCCACAGATACTTTGAGTAAATTGATGCCAGCTAAAATATGTGCTACCAGCCAGTGACGTGATCTTTTTATTATTCGTACATGCAATACTCGTGGTTACAATTGTAAGATACAAAACTTTATTATATGTACATTGATTGAAGAACAGGTATTTACATACTTGTGAGAAGCAACAAACAGCTCTTCATTTTTAGCTCCTTTTAGGTTTTCTGCTCCCAACTTTACAAGGAAAGATCTCCAATGAAGTCGCTCTTCTGCATGAAGTCCATGAAAGCTGCAAGTGGAAGTAGATTATATGAAGGTGCACTTCATAATTCATAAGTAATGATGCTTGTGACAAGACATGAGACCAGTATCTGCATGAAAAATCATACCTAATACATTTGTCTGATATTCACCATTTGGATAAACAATATAAGAGATAAAGAAAAACTTTGTGCTAACAAACAACTACCGACAAGGAAATCTCCACAATGCAAAGAGCCCTAAAAGAATTATCCTTCCTACATCCTTTCTTTCACCAGAACCATCAATTGTTGCAGATCGAAGATCATGCAACAACAATTAACCCACACATCAATTTAAATAAACCATGAGCCTTTATCTCAGAAATTACCCAAGTTATATATGAAAGAAATTAAAAATGGAAGTGGGTAGAAAGAGTTCAAATGCTGACAATCACTTTTCCATATGTCAAATAACTCAATCACTTTACCTAAGAAATAACCAAAGTTTTTACGGAGTATGATAAGAAGAAGGGAGAAATCGACGAACATGTACCAAAATAAATTCGAGCAGATGAACCAAAATCAAAATGTGTTTGTAGAGTGTGATTATAACAGAGGCTAATAAAACATCTGGCAAACAATGAGATCCCAAGGGTATATGTAGTGAAATAAAGGTACATAGAATTTTTCCGTTTAGTATCCTGGGTGGGGATATTTCTGTATGATTATTGTATTTTGATACTCCTTATGGACTTAGGCTTAGTCCATACTGTAGCCTGGGGCTTCATGCTTAGTCAATTTCTCTTTAATAAGCATGTGCACGCGGTTGTGGGGTGGAAAAACAAAATGCATCCAGAGAAAAAAGAAATTGAGATAAAGATGCAATGCTAATGCACCAAAAACATTATTTATCCACGATGGATAGAGAGAACCAATAGTTTATCAAAGACATTTTAGAAGTCAAATCAATAGTTGTTGAAGCGATGGAGTATACAAACTTAGGATGAACAACAAATACCAAAGAAATCGTTCAAAAGGAAAGTCTAGGCATAATTAGACTGATTGAGCTTGTCACCCTACATGAATCTACAAATGCATCACCTATGCTAATCCGAAGTTAAGATGGAAAATGACTTTTTATATTCGGTAACAAAAGATCAAAATGTTACCCAAGTGCAATGTATACTTATGCCAACATAAAGAAAATTTGTGTTAAAAGGAATCTGAAAAGGAAGTAACGACCATGTACAGTAAAATGAACACGAGTGTAAGACCTGGTCATAAAATTATTTAGTTTAGTGGAGTATCATGCTTGAGTGCAAACTTGCTTATATTTAGGTTGCGAAGGAGGAAAAATGTGTGATACTTCATACCTTCTTACATGCATCAAAGAAGCTAATATGGTTAATGAACATCAACAAACCCAACATTTTTCTCTCAAGGATCTTTCGATTTTCAATTTGAGAATGGACGCAAGCTAAAAACGTGGAAACCCCAATGCTTCTAAGTTATTAAATCGATGCCCTACATATCTAGATATATCACTTACCCAATCCAAGTTCAGATGGAGAATAATTGACACTTATCAAAAAGAAAAAAATGCATATTCTTTACGCAATGTGTGCTTATGCCAAGATGAAAAGAAATTATGATAAAAGACACCTTCTGTTCTGGGGTACATGCTCCCGGGCGGCAACTTCATTTGTACTTTAAAAATAGAAACTTTTAATCCATCACTGCCTAAGGCCATGTTTCCTCAACCGAAAGAAATGTGATCCTCAATCTCACATCACTGCAACTATCTTCAAATTGAGATATATTTCACTTGGAAGAAAAATTAGCTCCAAATTTCTCATTAATGCTCTCTAACACTACCTTCAAGTATCCAAACAACCAAAACAATCACTTTACTATTTCCCCTTTCTCTTATCTTCCCTCCCGTGCATAAAATTTCAATTTTTGCATCGAAACACAAACCTACAACAAATTACTGTTTCAACAACCCAAACCCATCAAGGTCAAAACTTTCCCAACTTTTCATACCAAGAATTGAACTGGGGGAAAACCCAATTCCTCCCAACTGGATCTAGTTCATCTCCAATCATAAACATTATGATTCCAATAAGAAGCAAAAGCCCATATCCAATTTAAGAGAAAATTAACACTAAATAAGATCAAATTCAGCGGTTATTCGCACTGAGTCTGATCTAAAACAGATCTAGATCTATTAGAGATGAAGATAAAGGGTGCAGTAAGAGATCGGCGTACCGCTCGACGAGGATGTTGCCGTCGGAATTGGAGAAGAGAACGGCGAGCAGCATATCTACCTCGAAATTGAATGCCAAACCCACAAAATTTTGAGGTTAAATCAATATAAATAAGAAGCTCCAATTGGCAGGAACAGAGCGTAAATTATCAACAACCCCCTCTAACATTTTACATTTTCGAGGCACAGCCGCACAAGGTATATTTGACTTGGAAAATTGAAAATTCGGCAAACACATACGTGGAAATATTTTTAGGAAATTTCTTTAGCCTTTTTTATTTTGGCCCCTACTTTTTTGGATTTATAGAAATCTCCATGGAGGTTTTTTGTTTGGTTTGGAATAATTTTCTGTAAAAATAATTTGGATTTTCAAGTTAAACTCTTTATAATCGTAAGTTTTTCGACATGCAGAAACATAATTAAAAAATGATTTATATTTATATACATTTAAAATTATGAGATTAGTGGCCTCATAATCTTAAGTGTAAAATCTGTTGGAATTGAAGAATATAAAAGCGAATCTTTGAGCTGAATTATGGTAAGATCCGTTGATCGAATCAATTGGATGATGGTTGGAGTGTGTTCTCCTTCCATTGGAGATGAACGTGGTATATTCACATGTTCAATTCCGACTTCGAATGAATGAGATATTCAAGTCTAAATATTGTCTAATTCAAAGCCAAATGGGACTAAAGGTAGCTAAAAGCATTTAGTCCCACATTGGCCATGGGATGGATGTAACGGTCCCAGTTTTCATAATTTTCCATATATATATACATTAAATTGATCCACAGATCACCATAATGATCTCCAAATTTCTTAAAATTTTCGGCAGCACTTCCTTTGAAAATACGAAGTTTACTCTGATACATAGATACATACAATTCCAAAATTTCTTATAAATCTATATCCATAAACCATATCCCACGCAGTTATATCTCATTTTCGGCTTGACATCGCCTACTTAAATTCTCACACGCTTATTATAGGAATACTACACAAGATAATAATTTAAGGACTTACTTAAGGATAATTTCCTTAGTGTCACTATCTAACATAATCCAACCCAAGATAATACCCATTAAGAGTTCATACACGAATCTACATATATACATCATCTCCATGTACATGAATATAACCACATTAATTAATTACAAGCCGTTATGGAAGCTTAATAGGCCCACACAGTGAATGTTGTACACCCTTTCAGTGCTCTACCCTTGCCTTTAGCTGATATTATCCCTGGCGCTAGCCCTGAAAACATGAAGCTATGGGGGGGTGAGCTCGACAGCTCAGTGAGTGGAGTCAATTTCATTCATAAAAATGAAGCATAGCATTAACGATGTATAATATTCATGGTACTTGAAAATAAAATGAATGTGGCACATGAAGTATGTAATAATGCATCATTCTTTATAATTGTGTATTTGCTTCCAGCTATTATTGATAGATGCACATAGGACCGGTATAGGGTGTCTCCCTACCACATACAATAACACATTAAAATATTCTTAGTGTCACACATTCACACAAACGTATACATCAAGTATAGCCATTTATTCACAATCACTTGCAAAATACAAATATAAGCATATCACCAATGCCATTCAATGTAAAAGTAATTCCCCCGTCTTCCACCTCCTACCGGCTCCCGCTCGGCCCCTTCCTCCTTAATAATTCGTATATATAAAACATGTAAATTTTCCCGTCTTCCCCCTCCTACGGCTCCCGCTCGGCCCCTTCCTCCTTTTATATATACATAATTATATGTCAAATCCCCGTCTTCCCCCCTCCTACCGGCTCCCGCCCGGCCCCTTCCTCCTTTAAACACAAATGCACCATGCACGGTTAAATTATAATATTCATCACAAGCAATTTAAAACTAACTTACACGTCATTTCATATATGGAATGATACTCTCGATGAGTACTTGCCCATTATCATGTATTCTTATGCAAAATTAGTATCCTTGTCTTAACCAAGCATAACACATATACATATATGTACAACATCAAATAACATACACTAATCACATTCATGTCACCCAAAATGAATTCTATTCCGTAACATGCATGTCAATGCCATTGTAAACTATACTTAAAAATGCAAGCCACATATGATATTTGGCAAAATGCTAAATTAACAAATTACTATAATATTTGCGATTTAATATAAAGCGGTCCAATTTATTTAAAAAAACCCACTCACCATAAAGTTGAGCGTTCTACAAAAGGTTCGTACCGAGCACCGCTTCTTGTTTCCTTTCGAATAATCACCTCGGGCACCGACATGCTAATCCCCCTATTTAATAGTAGCAACAACATCACATAATTTAACTCTTAGTTAAACATCAAGTGGATTACAATGCTCTTGTAGAAGAGACCTATTTTACCATTACATATTGCTAGCCTCTTACCCTTGAGAGTATACCAACATGATTATTATGACTATCTCACGGTTTCTTATACAATAATTTGTTTCTAATTAATATTTTCATGGAGTCCAATACCCAACCCCAATTCTTACTATTAAGCAATATCACATAGCCTCAATTCATTACAATATTCATGCCCACAATATTCATTTAATTAATAACCTAACCCAACAAGTTCTCACCTTCATTCGGAGAGTTCTTCACCAATCTTTTAGCTTCTACATGAACCCAAACCATGATCCTATTCAAGAGATCAACAAGATATCTTTTAGTGCTAAATTCACCAATATCTTGGAAGGTTACCACTATTTATATGCAAATTTTCTTCTAAAATTTAAATCAGAATTTTATCAAGTCTTAGATGAACTCACCTTAAAATTCAGATCTAGGGCTGAATTTCACCTTAAAAACTTGACCTTTTTCTATGAGAAACTCCATTTTTCCCCCCTTCCCTCAAACCCTAGCAAAGAACAAAGGCCATTTTTAGTTATGAAATAAATTATAACATGAGAAGGATTAGTGTAGTATAACTTTACCTTCACCAAATCTTTGCCTCTGAAAATTTGGGTTTTTAGGAACAAATTTCAGAATTTAGGGCTTTGATTTACCTTTGCAAAACCATTCACAATCTGAAATTTTCCTTTACTTCTTCAATCAACCAAGATCCCCCCCTCAACCAAGCCCACTCGCGGCCTGGGGCGTCGCCCGTGCGGCTGTGCGCCGCCTGCGCCGCCCCCGCACGGCCCCGCGCGGCCCCCGCGCGGCTGTGCGCGCGGCTGTGCGCGGCCGCGCGCTGGTGGCGCGCGGTTGCGCCGCCTCCCTGGCTTCGGCTGAGGGTAAGTGAGAGAGAGAGAGAGAGAGATTAGGGTTTGGTTGTTTTTGGAGAGCCCTAAATTTTTTTACAGAGAAGAAAGAGATTTCTCCTCTCAGATTCTCACGTAAGAGGAGGTCATTAAACAAAAAGGCCCTTAACAATATAATCTTTGCAATTATCAATTCCCCTCAAGTCTTGCCACATGGCCAAGGCTAGGATCAAAATGATCCTAGCCCTACACCTCTTTTCTCCATGCACACCTAACCCCTTTCTAATTAAAATTTCTAAATACCAAGTATTACAATTAATTAAAGGGGTATGGTTGGTGGGGGTAGTATATACCATGTATAATTATTTTCAAATATTAAAATATATGACACCTTGCATATACATGATTATTCTTTACATAAAACATTGATATTTACATTATCACATACTTGTGGTAATTTATTAACACAAAATTCTCACTTAATCATCAGAGAAAAATAATTAAATTTATATAGATATATAGACATACCAATTAAAATTTGCATTGCCACACCAATTTATGATTAGAGTACACCGAACATAAAGTTATCAGTCCCAATTATCCGGCATTATCTCCTGGCAGAGGATTAAGATATTCTTTAGGAAAAGAAATAAATAATAAAAAATTCGGGATGTTACATTCTACCCTCCTTAAGAAAGTTTCGTCCTCGAAACTTATAGCAGGAGGAATAAGATAGGGTCAAATATTTGTAATTCCTCTTCCGATTCCATGTAGCTTTTACAACTTCATACTTAACTTAAAATTTGCACAGGTTTCTAACTGTGGAATACATCCCTTGTTAATTTCAATCAACACTTGATTTTATGAACATGGCAGTTCAAAACTTTCAGGTTATGCAAGGAGTAAAAATCTATGATGAATTAGAACAAGGTTTCGATCCTTTTTCACACGAATGTTGCTGACCGCCTACATGCTTGATATAACAATTTTACTTCATAACCCATGATAGTTTCTTTAAAATAATTTTCACTTTATTTAAGGTCAAATCCCTTCTTAATATCAATTTTGACCTCGGAGCTTTGAAACTTTGAATGCTTTTCTGGCGGTGGAGTCAGTCGGTAATAATAGATCCAATTTAAACTCAGATATTCGATTGATCTAAAGTGTTATGGATTCAAACTACTTTCGTATCACAACTTTATCGGATAAGCCTTAACAACCGCTGAAATTTCTAGCGAACTCCCATATTAAATCCTGTGTCATGAGAAATGGTTTACATTTAATTACTTTACTTGTAGACTAGAACTTGCATCAGTTCCTCCACAAAAATATATATGTCATGATCTAACAAAATAGATGACAAAATTCAAAAACTCAGTGGCTTAATTTACTAAACTGTTTATCATTAATACTTTATTGACGGGACGAAGTTAATTCAATCAAAGAAAGCTAAAGTCATGTCCTTCCATCGACTTATTCATGTATGTGATGAGTACGCTAATATCTGATCATCCTCTTTTTCTGAATTAGTTTCCCACCACAATTTACCAATTACAGGTAAGTGAACAATCCTTCTTTTACAGATGACACGGAGTGTTTAATATTGCAGTAGCTGTAACACTTTACTTTATGCTCGTTGTTTTCTAAAATAACAAGAATTCTCTCAAAGTCATGATAATCCCAATTCTAACATAAATGTATATTACCAAGGTTTCATTATACAGAGTAATACCTCTGGTGGTAAAGTTAATCAATATTCAACAGCTTCAAGTTGATTTGTTGTATCGAATAATTAAAGGCATCAGAAATCCAATTTAGCTTTTCATTGCGACTAGAGTTGCCACAAGAATGTTTTGAGAATTTCCAGAGTCATTATTTCATATCATTCTTATCTGTCATGAGAAATTTTCATTCTTCACAATTATTCAATTTCCTTCAAGAATTTCCCGAACTACTATGGTTTTGAGACCTTAACTATATAAGGATAATTTCATGCTTTCCATTATAATTTATCGTATTAATATCTTTTCTACATTACGAAGCCATCCCTCTTTTACTTGCAAGAGGTGAGAAATTGACCCAGAATTATCTCTTAGCTTTAAATTTAACTTCATTATCAATCAACAGCATAGGTTTTATACCCTATCATATGCTCGATGAATAAGTTATAATCACTGATATTATTATCCACATTTAGAGGTCATAATGTATCAAATTTTTAATTTCACAAATTTCGAAACAATTACACTGTGTAAATAATAACTACCCATGTCACAGGTACATCCATACATAAAATTTACAATAAGTTACAATTATTTTTCTTATGAATGTTGTTACTTGATCTGGTTTCATCTAGTGAACTCAAACACTATTTCATTATCTGACATGATGTAACTTAGTGTAATATCAATGACAGTTGCAACTTGCGGTGAGCACCTGACTTAAATCTGTATACAATAATTGGTTGAGACATAAGATAAGGATTTGTATAATGTCACCCACATAAGATTGTCTCATAACTTAATTTGCTTCTCAATTTCACATACAATGATCCTGCCACTATACATACAAAACAAATGACATTCATACCATCAGTCCCTCAGCGTACTGGTGGACTCACAATTGTATACATAAGTATGCATTGACCATCTTATTAAACACTAGGGTACTTATGATTCTGTTTCTAGATTCATCAAAATATCATCCTCTCTTCATTTCATATTCATACAGTATAAATTATCCCTATATAAGATGTTCTTCAAAGAGTAACAATTTCATATTCCTAACAATATGACATATCCTTATATTCTTTTATCTGCGACTTTAATCATCCCACACCCAGATTCTTAATAAGGTTCTTCTGTTCCGATTTATCTTGATTTGCCTGATATTTCAATTACTTTCATATTCCAGTGTCCCATATCACTGGCAGCTCATACTGAGGGCCCGCACCCCCAATAGAACGCATTCGAATCAAGACACGCGGGTATGCCCTCATTCGAACGTATGAAAATAATCAATATCCTGCACTTCGAGATCAATCATACACGTCAGAAACGACTACCCCCCTTGGAAATTCTTATATACTGTCACGCTATCAATCAAACAATGCACACATACATACATATTAGTCCTATGGATCAATCCCGATACATAAATAACAATTCTAGGTCATATTCCTAGGCCTACACTTTCTAGGCCCTATATCTCTGCCTTACTCCTCATTTCTAAACCTTAGCTCTGATACAACTGTAACGGTCCCAGTTTTCATAATTTTTCCATATATATATACATTAAATTGATCCACAGATCACCATAATGATCTCCAAATTTCTTAAAATTTTCGGCAGCACTTCCTTTGAAAATACGAAGTTTACTCTGATACATAGATACATACAATTCCAAAATTTCTTATAAATCTATATCCATAAACCATATCCCCAGCAGTTATATCTCATTTTCGGCTTGACATCGCCTACTTAAATTCTCACACGCTTATTATAGGAATACTACACAAGATAATAATTTAAGGACTTACTTAAGGATAATTTCCTTAGTGTCACCATCTAACATAATCCAACCCAAGATAATACCCATTAAGAGTTCATACACGAATCTACATATATACATCATCTCCATGTACATGAATATAACCACATTAATTATTACAAGCCGTTATGGAAGCTTAATAGGCCCACACAGTGAATGTGTACACCCTTTCAGTGCTTTTTACCCTTGCCTTTAGCTGATGCCTTTAGCTGATATTTATCCCTGGCTAGCTGAAAACATGAAGCTATGGGGGGGTGAGCTCGACAGCTCAGTGAGTGGAGTCAATTTCATTCATAAAAATGAAGCATAGCATTAACGATGTATAATATTCATGGTACTTGAAAATAAAATGAATGTGGCACATGAAGTATGTAATAATGCATCATTCTTTATAATTGTGTATTTGCTTCCAGCTATTATTGATAGATGCACATAGGACCGGTATAGGGTGTCTCCACTACCACATACAATAACACATTAAATATCTTAGTGTCACACATTCACACAAACGTATACATCAAGTATAGCCATTTATTCACAATCACTTGCAAAATACAAATATAAGCATATCACCAATGCCATTCAATGTAAAAGTAATTCCCCCGTCTTCCACCTCCTACCGGCTCCCGCTCGGCCCCTTCCTCCTTAATAATTCGTATATATAAAACATGTAAATTTCCCCGTCTTCCCCTCCTACCGGCTCCCGCTCGGCCCCTTCCTCCTTTTATATATATACATAATTATATGTCAAATCCCCGTCTTCCCCCTCCTACCGGCTCCCGCCCGGCCCCTTCCTCCTTTAAACACAAATGCACCATGCACGGTTAAATTATAATATTCATCACAAGCAATTTAAAACTAACTTACACGTCATTTCATATATGGAATGATACTCTCGATGAGTACTTGCCCATTATCATGTATTCTTATGCAAAATTAGTATCCTTGTCTTAACCAAGCATAACACATATACATATATGTACAACATCAAATAACATACACTAATCACATTCATGTCACCCAAAATGAATTCTATTCCGTAACATGCTTCAATGCCATTGTAAACTATACTTAAAAATGCAAGCCACATAAATATTGGCAAAATGCTAAATTAACAAATTACTATAATATTTGCGATTTAATATAAAGCGGTCAATTTATTTAAAAAAACCCACTCACCATAAAGTGAGCGCTTTCTACAAAAGGTTCGTACCGAGCACCGCTTCTTGTTTCCTTTCCGAATAATCACCTCGGGCACCGACATGCTAATCCCCCTATTTAATAGTGAGCAACAACATCACATAATTTAACTCTAGTTAAACATCAAGTGGATTACAATGCTCTTGTAGAAGAGATCTATTTTACCATTACATATTGCTAGCTCTTACCTTGAGAGTATACCAACATGATTATTATGGCTATCTCACGGTTTCTTATACAATAATTTTTTAAATTAATATTTTCATGGAGTCCAATACCCAACCCCAATTCTTACTATTAAGCAATATCACATAGCCTCAATTCATTCCAATATTCATGCCCCATATTCATTAATTAATAACCTAACCCAACCAGTTCTCACCTTCATTCGGAGAGTTCTTCACCAATCTTTTAGCTTCTACATGAACCCAAAACATGATCCTATCAAGAGATCAACAAGAGATCTTTTAGTGCTAAATTCACCAATATCTTGGAAGGTACCACTATTTATATGCAAATTTTCTTCTAAAATTTAAATCAGAATTTATCAAGTCTTAGATGAACTCACCTTAAAATTCAGATCTAGGGCTGAATTTCACCTTTAAAAACTTGACCTTTTTCTATGAGAAACTCCATTTTCCCCCCCTTCC
>JAVJIF010032014.1:0-26121 GCA_038442645.1 Agave tequilana
ATGTAACGGTCCCAGTTTTCATAATTTTCCATATTATATACATTAAATTGATCCACAGATCATCATAATGATCTCCAAATTTCTAAAATTTTCAGCAGCACTTCCTTTGAAAATACGAAGTTTACTCTGATACATAGATACATACAATTCCAAAATTTCTCATAAATCTATATCCATAAACCATATCCCACGCAGTTATATCTCATTTTCGGCTTGACATCGCCTACTTAAATTCTCACACGCTTAATATAGGAATACTACACAAGATAATAATTTAAGGACTTACTTAAGGATAATTTCCTTAGTGTCACCATCTAACATAATCCAATCCAAGATAAATACCCATTAAGAGTTCATACACGAATCTACATATTACATCATCTCCATGTACATGAATATAATCACATTAATTAATTACAAGCCGTTATGGAAGCTTAATGGGCCCACACAGTGAATGTTGTATACCCTTTCAGTGCTCTACCCTTGCCTTTAGCTGATATTTATCCCTGACTAGCCCAGAAAACATGAAGTTATGGGGGGGTGAGCTCGACAGCTCAGTGAGTGGAGTCAATTTCATTCATAAAATGAAGCATAGCATTAACGATGTATAATATTCATGGTACTTGAAAATAAAATGAATGTGGCACATGAAGTATGTAATAATGCATCATTCTTTATAATTGTGTATTTGCTTCCAGCTATTATTGATAGATGCACATAGGACCGGTATACGGTGTCTCCACTACCACATACAATAACACATTAAAATATTCTTAGTGTCACACACTCACACAAACGTATACATCAAGTATAGCCATTTATTCACAATCACTTGCAAAATACAAATATAAGCATATCACCAATGCCATTCAATGTAAAAGTAATTCCCCGTCTTCACCTCCTATCGGCTCCCGCTCGGCCCCTTCCTCCTTAATAATTCGTATATATAAAACATGTAAATTTCCCCGTCTTCCCCCCTCCTACCGGCTCCCGCTCGGCCCTTCCTCCTTTTATATATATACATAATTATATGTCAAATCCCCGTCTTCCCCCTCCTACCGGCTCTCGCCCGGCCCCTTCCTCCTTTAAACACAATGCACCAGCACTGGGTTAAATTATAATATTCATCACAAGCAATTTAAAACTAACTTACACGTCATTTCATATATGGAATGATACTCTCGATGAGTACTTACCCATTATCATGTATTCTTATGCAAAATTAGTATCCTTGTCTTACCAAGCATAACACATATACATATATGTACAACATCAAATAACATACACTAATCACATTCATGTCACCCAAATGAATTCTATTCCGTAACATGCATGTCAATGCCATTGTAAACTATACTTAAAAATGCAAGCCACATATGATATTTGGCAAAATGCTAAATTAACAAATTCTATAATATTTGCGATTTAATATAAAGCGGTCCAATTTATTTAAAAACCCCACTCACCATAAAGTTGAGCGTTCTACACAAGGTTCGTACCGAGCACCGCTTCTTGTTTCCTTTCCGAATAATCACCTCGGGCATCGACATGCTAATCCCCCTATTTAATAGTAGCAACAACATCACATAATTTAACTCTTAGTTAAACATCAAGTGGATTACAATGCTCTTGTAGAAGAGACCTATTTTACCATTACATATTGCTAGCCTCTTACCCTTGAGAGTATACCAACATGATTATTATGGCTATCTCACGGTTTCTTATACAATAATTTGTTTCTAATTAATATTTTCATGGAGTCCATACCCAACCCAATTCTTACTATTAAGCAATATCACATAGCCTCAATTCATTCCAATATTCATGCCCACAATATTCATTTAATTAATAACCTAACCCAACAAGTTCTCACCTTCATTCGGAGAGTTCTTCACCAATCTTTTAGCTTCTACATCAACCCAAACCATGATCCTATTCAAGAGATCAACAAGATATCTTTTAGTGCTAAATTCACCAATATCTTGAAAGGTTACCACTATTTATATGCAAATTTTCTTCTAAAATTTAAATCAGAATTTTATCAAGTCTTAGATGAACTCACCTTAAAATTCAGATCTAGGGCTGAATTTCACCTTTAAAAACTTGACCTTTTTCTATGAGAAACTCCATTTTTCCCCCCTTCCCTCAAACCCTAGCAAAGAACAAAGGCCATTTTTAGTTATGAAATAAATTATAACATGAGAAGGATTAGTGTAGTATAACTTTACCTTCACCAATCTTTGCCTCTGAAAATTTGGGTTTTTAGGAATAAATTTCAGAATTTAGGGCTTTGATTTACCTTTGCAAAACCATTCACAATCTGAATTTTCCTTTACTTCTTCAATTAACCAAGATCCCCCCCTCAACCAAGCCCACTCGCGGCCTGGGGCGTCGCCCGCGCGGCCCCCGCGCGCCCCCGCGCGGCTGTGCGCGCGGCTGTGCGCGGCCGCGCGCTTGTGGCGCGCGGTTGCGCCGCCTCCCTGGCTTCGGCTGAGGGTAAGTGAGAGAGAGAGAGAGAGATTAGGGTTTGGTTGTTTTTGGAGAGCCCTAAATTTTTTTACAGAGAAGAAAGAGATTTCTCCTCTCAGATTCTCACGTAAGAGGAGGTCATTAAACAAAAGGCCCTTAACAATATAATCTTTGCAATTATCAATTCCCTCAAGTCTTGCCACATGGCCAAGGCTAGGATCAAAATGATCCTAGCCCTACACCTCTTTTCTCCATGCACACCTAACCCCTTTCTAATTAAAATTTCTAAATACCAAGTATTACAATTAATTAAAGGGGTATGGTTGGTGGGGGTAGTATATACCATGTATAATTATTTTCAAATATTAAAATATATGACACCTTGCATATACATGATTATTCTTTACATAAAACATTGATATTTACATTATCACATACTTGTGGTAATTTATTAACACAAATTCTCACTTAATCATCAGAGAAAAATAATTAAATTTATATAGATATATAGACATACCAATTAAAATTGCATTGCCGCACCAATTTATGATTAGAGTACACCGAACATAAAGTTATCAGTCCCAATTATCCGGCATTATCTCCTGCAGAGGATTAAGATATTCTTTAGGAAAAAAAATAAATAATAAAAAATTCGGGATGTTACATTCTACCCTCCTTAAGAAAGTTTCGTCCTCGAAACTTATAGCAGGAGGAATAAGATAGGGTCAAATATTTGTAATTCCTCTTCCGATTCCATGTGGCTTTTACAACTTCATACTTAACTTAAATTTGCACAGGTTTCTAACTGTGGAATACATCCCTTGTTAATTTCAATCAACACTTGATTTTATGAACATTGGCAGTTCAAAACTTTCAGGTTATGCAAGGAGTAAAAATCTATGATGAATTAGAACAAGGTTTCGATCCTTTTTCACACGAATGTTGCTGACCGCCTACATGCTTGATATAACA
The DNA here is from genome assembly GCA_038442645.1 of Agave tequilana. NCBI lineage: Eukaryota > Viridiplantae > Streptophyta > Magnoliopsida > Asparagales > Asparagaceae > Agave > Agave tequilana. The sequence continues at coordinate 3,442 of JAVJIF010032014.1, forward strand.
ATTTTACTTCATAACCCATGATAGTTCCTTTAAAATAATTCCCACTTTATTTAAGGTCAAATCCCTTCTTAATATCAATTTTGACCTCGGAGCTTTGAAACTTTGAATGCTTTTCTGGCGGTGGAGTCAGTCGGTAATAATAGATCCAATTTAAACTCAGATATTCGATTGATCTAAAGTGTTATGAATTCAAACTACTTTTCGTATCACAACTTTATCGGATAAGCCTTAACAACCGCTGAAATTTCTAGCGAGCTCCCATATTAAATCCTGTGTCATGAGAAATGGTTTACATTTTAATTACTTTACTTGTAGACTAGAACTTGCATCAGTTCCTCCACAAAAATATATACGTCATGATCTAACAAAATAGATGACAAAATTCAAAAACTCAGTGGCTTATTTACTAAACTGTTTATCATTTAATACTTTATTGACGGGACGAAGTTAATTCAATCAAAGAAAGCTAAAGTCATGTCCTTCCATCGACTTATTCATGTATATGATGAGTACACTAATATCTGATCATCCTCTTTTTCTGAATTAGTTTCCCACCACAATTTACCAATTACAGGTAAGTGAACAATCCTCTTTTACAGATGACACAGAGTGTTTTAATATTGCAGTAGCTTAAACACTTTACTTTATGCTCGTTGTTTTTTCTAAAATAACAAGAATTCTCTCAAAGTCATGATAAATCCCAATTCTAACATAAATGTATATTACCAAGTTTCATTATACAGAGTAATACCTCTGGTGGTAAAGTTAATCAATATTCACAGCTTCAAGTTGATTTGTTGTATCGAATAATTAAAGGCATCAGAAATCCAATTTAGCTTTTCATTGCGACTTGAGTTGCCACAAGAATGTTTTGAGAATTTCCAGAGTCATTATTTCATATCATTCTTATCTGTCATGAGAAATTCTTCACAATTATTCAATTTCCTTCAAGAATTTCCCGAACTACTATGGTTTTTGAGACCTTAACTATATAAGGATAATTTCATGCTTTCCATTATAATTTATCGTATTAACATCTTTTCTACATTACGAAGCCATCCCTCTTTTGCTTGCAAGAGGTGAGAAGTTGACCCAGAATTATCTCTTAGCTTTAATTTAACTTCATTATCAATCAACAGCATAGTTTTATACCCTATCATATGCTCGATGAATAAGTTATAATCACTGATATTATTATCCACATTTAGAGGTCATAATGTATCAAATTTTTAATTTCCCAAATTTCGAAAGAATTACACTGTGTAAATAATAACTACCCATGTCACAGGTACATCCATACATAAAATTTACAATAAGTTACAATTATTGTTCTTATGAATGTTGTTACTTGGTCTGGTTTCATCTAGTGAACTCAAACACTATTTCATTATCTGACATGATGTAACTTAGTGTAATATCAATGACAGTTGCAACTTGCGGTGAGCACCTGACTTAATCTGTATACAATAATTGGTTGAGACATAAGATAAGGATTTGTATAATGTCACCCACATAAGATTGTCTCATAACATAATTTGCTTCTCAATTTCACATACAATGATCCTGCCACTATACATACAAAACAAATGACATTCATACCATCAGTCCCTCAGCGTACTGGTGGACTCACAATTGTATACACAAGTATGCATTGACCATCTTATTAAACACTAGGGTACTTATGATTCTGTTTCTAGATTCATCAAAATATCATCCTCTCTTCATTTCATATTCATACAGTATAAATTATCCCTATATAAAGATGTTCTTCAAAGAGTAACAATTTCATATTCCTAACAATATGACATATCCCTTATATTCTTTTATCTGCGACTTTAATCATCCACACCCAGATTCTTAATAAGGTTCTTCTGTTTCCGATTTATCTTGATTTGCCTGATATTTCAATTACTTTCATATTCCAGTGTCCCATATCACTGGCAGCTCATACTGAGGGCCCGCACCCCAATAGAACGCATTCGAATCAAGACACGCGGGTATGCCCTCATTCGAACGTATGAAAATAATCAATATCCTGCGCTTCGAGATCAATCATACACGTCAGAACCGACTACCCCCTTGGAAATTCTTATATACTGTCACGCTATCAATCAAACAATGCACACATACATACATATTAGTCCTATGGATCAATCCCGATACATAAATAACAATTCTAGGTCATATTCCTATGCCTACACTTTCTAGGCCCTATATCTCTGCCTTACTCCTCATTTCTAAACCTTAGCTCTGATACCAACTGTAACGGTCCCAGTTTTCATAATTTTTCCATATATATATACATTAAATTGATCCACAGATCACCATAATGATCTCCAAATTTCTTAAAATTTTCAGCAGCACTTCCTTTGAAAATACGAAGTTTACTCTGATACATAGATACATACAATTCCAAAATTTCTCATAAATCTATATCCATAAACCATATCCCACGCAGTTATATCTCATTTTCGGCTTGACATCGCCTACTTAAATTCTCACACGCTTAATATAGGAATACTACACAAGATAATAATTTAAGGACTTACTTAAGGATAATTTCCTTAGTGTCACCATCTAACATAATCCAACCCAAGATAAATACCCATTAGAGTTCATACACGAATCTACATATATACATCATCTCCATGTACATGAATATAACCACATTAATTATTACAAGCCGTTATGGAAGCTTAATGGGCCCACACAGTGAATGTTGTACACCCTTTCAGTGCTCTACCCTTGCCTTTAGCTGATATTTATCCCTGGCTAGCCCTGAAAACATGAAGCTATGGGGGGGGTGAGCTCGACAGCTCAGTGAGTGGAGTCAATTTCATTCATAAAAATGAAGTATAGCATTAACGATGTATAATATCATGGTACTTGAAATAAAATGAATGTGGCACATGAAGTATGTAATAATGCATCATTCTTTATAATTGTGTATTTGCTTCCAGCTATTATTGATAGATGCACATAGGACCGTTATACGGTGTCTCCACTACCACATACAATAACACATTAAAATATTCTTAGTGTCACACACTCACACAAACGTATACATCAAGTATAGCCATTTATTCACAATCACTTGCAAAATACAAATATAAGCATATCACCAATGCCATTCAATGTAAAAGTAATTCCCCGTCTTCCACCTCCTACCGGCTCCCGCTCGGCCCCTTCCTCCTTAATAATTCGTATATATAAAACATGTAAATTTCCCCGTCTTCCCCCTCCTACCGGCTCCCGCTCGGCCCCTTCCTCCTTTTATATATATACATAATTATATGTCAAATCCCCGTCTTCCCCCTCCTACCGGCTCCCGCCCGGCCCCTTCCTCCTTTAAACACAAATGCACCATGCACGGTTAAATTATAATATTCATCACAAGCAATTTAAAACTAACTTACACGTCATTTCATATATGGAATGATACTCTCGATGAGTACTTACCCATTATCATGTATTCTTATGCAAAATTAGTATCATTGTCTTAACCAAGCATAACACATATACATATATGTACAACATCAAATAACATACACTAATCACATTCATGTCACCCAAAATGAATTCTATTCCGTAACATGCATGTCAATGCCATTGTAAACTATACTTAAAAATGCAAGCCACATATGATATTTGGCAAAATGCTAAATTAACAAATTACTATAATATTTGCGATTTAATATAAAGCGGTCCAATTTATTTAAAAACCCCACTCACCATAAGTTGAGCGTTCTACAAAAGGTTCGTACGAGCACCGCTTCTTGTTTCCTTTCCGAATAATCACCTCGGGCACCGACATGCTAATCCCCTTATTTAATAGTAGCAACAACATCACATAATTTAACTCTTAGTTAAACATCAAGTGGATTACAATGCTCTTATAGAAGAGACCTATTTTACCATTACATATTGCTAGCCTCTTACCCTTGAGAGTATACCAACATGATTATTATGGCTATCTCACGGTTTTTTATACAATATTGTTTCTAATTAATATTTTCATGGAGTCCAATACCCAACCCCAATTCTTACTATTAAGCAATATCACATAGCCTCAATTCATTCCAATATCATGCCCACAATATTCATTTAATTAATAACCTAACCCAACAAGTCTCACCCTCATTCGGAGAGTTCTCACCAATCTTTTAGCTTCTACATGAACCCAAACCATGATCCTATTCAAGAGATCAACAAGATATCTTTTAGTGCTAATTCACCAATATCTTGGAAGGTTACCACTATTTATATGCAAATTTTCTTCTAAAATTTAAATCAGAATTTTATCAAGTCTTAGATGAACTCACCTTAAAATTCAGATCTAGGGCTGAATTTCACCTTTAAAAACTTGACCTTTTTCTATGAGAAACTCCATTTTTCCCCCCTTCCTCAAACCCTAGCAAAGAACAAAGGCCATTTTTAGTTATGAAATAAATTATAACATGAGAAGGATTAGTGTAGTATAACTTTACCTTCACCAAATCTTTGCCTCTGAAAATTTGGGTTTTTAGGAATAAATTTCAGAATTTAGGGCTTTGATTTACCTTTGCAAAACCATTCACAATCTGAATTTTTCTTTACTTCTTCAATCAACCAAGATCCCACCCCTCAACCAAGCCCACTCGCGGCCTGGGGCGTCGCCCGCGCGGCTGTGCGCCGCCTGCGCGGCCCCCGCGCGGCCCCGCGCGGCTGTGCGCGGCCGCGCGCTGGTGGCGCGCGGTTGCGCCGCCTCCCTGGCTTCGGCTGAGGGTAAGTGAGAGAGAGAGAGAGAGATTAGGGTTTGGTTGTTTTTGGAGAGCCCTAAATTTTTTTACAGAGAAGAAAGAGATTTCTCCTCTCAGATTCTCACGTAAGAGGAGGTCATTAAACAAAAAGGCCCTTAACAATATAATCTTTGCAATTATCAATTCCCCTCAAGTCTTGCCACATGGCCAAGGCTAGGATCAAAATGATCCTAGCCCTACACCTCTTTTCTCCATGCACACCTAACCCCTTTCTAATTAAAATTTCTAAATACCAAGTATTACAATTAATTAAAGGGGTATGGTTGGTGGGGGGTAGTATATACCATGTATAATTATTTTCAAATATTAAAATATATGACACCTGTCCGGTGCGGAGAAGAAGGTGTAATATTTCCTTGAATCAATTGAAAGATTACAACAAGCTAATGCTCCGACTACAAGGGAGGGAGGATGTATGAATCTTCCCTTTGTTTAGTGCTGGGTTCTTCGTGTGGCGATGGAGAGTGAATCTTGTTCTCCGTTGACCAGATGACCGTCCTGGACCGTCGGGGGTCTTCTCTTTGGCCGGTAGGGGAGTAACTCAGCTCCGTCTACCAAAACTCTCAAAGAGGAGGTAGGCAAAGAGCGGCTAGTACTCAGTAAGCTCGCTGAAGAGTCTTCTCTCTCTTGTTGGTGTCAGGCTTCTCTCTCTCTTGCCCAGAATAATCCTTCCCTTTTGATTTAATTTGCTCGCCCCACCTTCATAGCCAACAGGGCTATTTATAGGGGTCTTAGGGGGTGATCGTGCCCCCTAAAAATGCGCCTGAACGAGGGGCCACTACCCGCCATATGTGCGGTAACTGACCCCACAATCCGGGGCGGTTGCAACTGAGACGCGGGCTTCGGGCTGGACGCGCCTTGATGCTGAGACGCGGGCTTCGGGCCGACACGCCTTGATGTTGAGACGCGGGCTTTGTGCCGACGCGCCTTGATGCTGAGACGCGGGCTTCCGGCCGGACGCGCCTTGATGCTAAGACGCGGGCTTCGGGCCGGACGCGCCTTGATGCTGAGACGCGGGCTTCCGGCCGGACGCGCCTTGATGCTGAGACGCGGGCTTCCGGCCGGACGCGCCTTGATGCTGAGACGCGGGCTTCGGGCCGGACGCGCCTTGATGCTGAGACGCGGGCTTCGGGCCGGACGCGCCTTGATGCTGAGACGCGGGCTTCCGGCCGGACGCGCCTTGATGCTGAGACGCGGGCTTCGTGCCGACGCGCCTTGATGTTGAGACGCGGGCATCAATCCCTCGCGTCTAGTGCTTGAGACTGCTGCTTTGATGGCTTGCCTGTTAGTCATTTTTAGACAGCCTACAGAACCCCCTCCAAAGTTTCCGATATTCCGCAGTTGAATGGGACGGATTTCGGAATACTTTGGACTTAAACCGCGTTCGCCTTTGTGACTGGACTGTTGATGCTTCGGGTTTGACCTTATCCGAATTTGGTCTTCGTGAGTGTACTGTTGAACTCTTAGAAGCCATCAGAGTCGATCGTGTTGAGTGTCTAGATACACAGCCTAGACCTCCCCAATTGCTTTTAGTCTGTCACGGGTGCGTTTTTGGCTGGGAGTAGTTGGTTGTCTGTTGGCGCCAGTGTACTGTTGAACTGTCTTGCAGACGCATAAGACTGGACGCAGGCTCCTTTTTGAAAAGCAGAGGCTGCTTTGAAGACGCAGCTTCCATAAAATAGACGCGATGTTTGGCCAGACGCGAACTCCTTAGAGGAGACGCGATCTTCCGAACGCACTCTTGGAAATGCTGACGGGGCATGTCCGGTGCGTTTTCTGGGCGCGGACTTTATGCTATGTCATGATTACGCCGCCAGCTGGCCTGGGGAAACGGTGAAATCTTTCTTTTTGGCGCGCGGATCTCCCGGTTCATTAAATGAACTGCTCCACGTGTCAACTTCTGACTCGCGGCGGGGTTGCGACGCATGATCTTCGCCACCAGAAATGATTTTGCCACACGCGTCAAGCGACGATTCGCTACAGTGTCCCTTGGGTCACGCGTCGCGTAATCTTCGCGAATCCCTGTGCCTATAAAAGGCAACAGTTGAGGAGATTCCTCTTCTTCTCCGAACGCGTTTGCTGAGAACTTTAGAAAAACACTTTCCCTTTCTGTTCTTCTGTCCAATCTCAGACCAAGTTCGCCATGGCACCAAAGACCAAGCCGACCGCTTCTTCCTCAAAGGCGACCACTACTGAGGCCCGGAGGGGCAGTTCTTCTTCTGCGCAGGGCGTCGTCCTCCAAGGTCTCCAAGGTAGTATGCCCTCTAGGCATGAACCCTTAAGAACTTTAACACATTAAAAACGTGTTTGATTCCCAGACGCAGTCTTTGGGATGATAACCGGGACGCACTTCGAGTCCTTCACTTAGAATATTTCTAATTGTGAAGGTCTCTGGACGCAGTTTGCAGAACGCAGATTTGATCTTCGTGTTCTGTATCATCAGGCGCCGATTTGATGAATCTGGCGTCTGAGTCCAAGTGCTTTGAAATTCCACAAGTCTTGGTTTGCAGAACGCGGATTTGATCCTTGCGTTCTGTGCCATCAGCTGCCGATTCTGATGAATCCGGCGTCTGAGTCCACGTACTTGGAATTTCATAAGTATTGGTTTACAGAACGTGGCTTCAATCCTTGCGCTCTGTGCTTCCTGACGCAGATTTGCAGGTCTGGACGCGGCTTTGATAATTCCTGCGTCCAGCGTCTCTTCTGCGTTTGGACGCAGATTCGCAGGTCTGGACGCGGATTTGATAATTCCTGCGTCCAGTATCTCTTCTGCGTTTGGACGCAGATTCGCAGGTCTGGACGCGGATTTGATAATTCCTGCGTCCAGTATCTCTTCTGCGTTTAGACTAGGAACACTTAGTATTTCTCCTTGCTTTTGGTAAAGCATCTGACTAAAGTGTTTTTATCTTTTTGCAGCGCCGCAACCTGATACTTCACTCCCCAAGATACGCCATTTTGGGCATGTAGGTGGTGCTGACCGGAACTTGACCTTCGTGCTACAAAGGACTGTTCCTGTGACTGCTGACCAGTCTCCGGCTCGTGAGAAGAAACTCTCGAATGTCGATATGAGGACCCTTCGAGTGCTTATGACCGATGCAGCATTCACTACGGATGATGGCAGCAAGCTGGAGAAGCCCGCCTTCTTCTTCGGGGATCGTATCCATGATGGCGGCCATCGCGTGTACGAAGGGACTTACACTTGGCTCCGTCAAATAGGGGGCAGAAGGTTCTTTCTCCCGGCCATGGAGAGGATGTACCCTATGTTCTATTTCCAGCATATGTCCGTCCCGCGGAAGATGGAATTTGACCTTGCTCGATATGCTCCTGAGGTTACTCTTGGCGATCTGGGCTCCCACTACCAAGTGCACCGTCATGACAGCCACGACGGGTCTGTTATCGGCCTTTTCCCTGGGTCGCGCAAGAGGGAGATCCCGTCTGGAGAGATACCGCACATTGGCACCACCTTCCTCAACGCATTCATGGCAGCGGAGGGCGATTATCCGGTGGCGTTCCGTGCGTATGGGTGGATCCGTTCCACGGAACATTACTGGTGGGGCAGAATGGTTGGCTTTGTCCTTACCGAGCTCGGGGATTTGCTGAGGCGCATAGGACTGTACCCAGCGGTCAGGGCTGTACAGTGGGGGATCCCTCAAAGTTCTCAGAACTTCTTTGGGATCTTAGAGCGTTACAATCCTTTGACGGGGACGTTCTTTACTCCAGTCGGGGAGATGGGCCTTGCCCTACACGAGCTGCACGAGGTCTCAGGACTGGTAACAGGGGACATGCCCTATGAAGAATATGTCCCTACCGCTGTGGAGCTTCGCCACGTGAAGGAGGAGTTTCCCCTGATATACGAGACCTACTGGGAAGTGCTATGTCACTTCCATATCTGCGGTCAGCTCACCAAATGGCGGTCGCAGGGGGTCAAGTACCTGTCTTGGGCCAGTTATTTGTTCAACAATGTGAACACCAAAGACCACTTGATCACCCGACTGGCTCCCAGCTCTGATAGGGAGATTGAAGACCGGATTGACCAGGCTTCTGAGAAGTTCTACACCACGGAATCGAACGAAGATGGTTTCGACCCCGACTTGGTTTTCGAAAGCTTCCACCATCAAGCCCGGACTCCTATCTCCGATCGGGCGCTGCTGGCAGGTTTTCTGATGCTGTGGCTAAAGCGTTGTGTGGTGCCCACGCTGCCACATGAAGTTATAGTTGCCGACGTGGTGTACCCGGCGGTGCTTCTGGCCCATGGCAACCCTATAGCTCTTCTCCCGACCGTGGTGGCTGGTATTCAGAGCGGGCTGCGGGCGCTGGCTAAAAGCTTTTGTGAGCCCCCAAAAACTGTGGATTCCGAGGGAAAGCCGCTCACGGACTCAGAGGGGAATCCAATGGTGAAGCATCCCAATCCTCGGGTCGAGCTGCCTTACACATACCTTATGGCCTGGTATGTGATGCACTGCCCCTCTTTGATGACGGCGGTGCGTTGGAAGGAGGACTCCGTCCCCTTCATACAGCGATTGGAGGGTTCGAGGTGGCAGGATCCTTACATATATTACATCCGGAAGCGTCTTTCAGCCCCGGCAAACTATCAGCTCAATCGTTGCCTCCCCCAGATCCCTGATGCATCCTACGGCGATCTACTTGTCGATTCCGCCGGCCCAGATGATTTCTCGAGGTTATCCCAGGGAGCCTTCTGGTGGTTGCTTAATATTCGGCCCGGGTACATGCTTTTTCGACAAGGGACGTCATGCACCATTGAGCCATACATGCCGAATCGCTTCGCCCGACAGTTCGGCTATGACCAGCTCTATATCGGGAACCCCAATGCTCAGCTCGCCTTCGAAGGGAACTTGTTCGAGGGTGCTCGGGCCTGGTATTATAGTGTGGCTGGAGGGACAGGGACAACCTTCCGTCTACCTCTCGAAGCGCCCAAGTGCCAGATGAGTCTAAGCTATTGTACTTGGTACTCCCAAGCCGTCCAGACACCAGACTTTCTTCCGGCGTTTTCATGTATCGAGAGCATCAATGCAAGTCTCGAGGCAAGGAAGGATTCCGCTAAGCCAACGAGACTCGTAGAACAGTACCTGAAAGCCCGGAAGGAGGTCGAGAGGAAGACGAAAAGAGAGCCACAAGCTACAAAGCCACAACTGCCAAGGGCAGAGCCACGAGCGGCGAGGGCGGAGCCACCAGTAACGAGGACGGAGCCACGAGCGACGAGGGAGGAGCCGCGGACGAAGAGATGTAAGCAGGTGGTGAGTAAGCGTCCTCACCGCCCCACTTCTGTTATTGAGCCTGCCCCGAAGAAGGTTAGGAGGGACTTGGCGGCTGAAGTCTCCCAATCCGGAGCTATCTCTGCCGGAGTTGAGGCTCCTCCTGAAGACGTCGTCAGAGTTGAGGAACCTCCGGAAGAGGAGGATTTCCCCCCTTTAGTTCGTGCTTCTAAGTCGCACCGCGAGGCTGTGGAGGAAGGGGAGTTCATCGAACAACCCGTTATTGCTGCTGATGCCGAATCCCCAGAGATTGACATAATGGGCGATGAAGATGTTGAACTTCCGGAAATCTCAGCTCAGCTCAAACCTCCTTCTGCTCATGAAGGGAGAGATGAGGCACAGCAGTTGGGGTCTCCAGGCGTCTTCATCTCTAGTTCCAGGGCCGTCGACCCTAGTCCTACTACTGGGGTGATTGGAGGCAAGGCTCCGATTACGGAGCTTCCTGAGCTGTCGTCTTCTTCGTTCTCGGGGGAAAGCCTCTTTGAGGACGACGTCGACTATAGCGAGGAACCCGCTCCTCCTGATCAAAGCAAGTTCTTCCATGTCTCAGAGGAGGAAATGTATGGAGGCGAGCCATCGTCTGCACCGTCAGTGGCGGCTATCCCTGTTAAAGGTACCCTTTCCCCCTCCTGTCCAATTTTCTCTTTGCATGTTGAAGAAGATGTCTTGACATTCTTCATTTTATATTGCAGGGCCAACCGGAGATGCCGAGGCTACAACCTCCTCGCATATTGAGGAGATGGTGGGAGAGTTGACTCGGCCACAGGGAATTGAGACCTCAGCTGCTGAGATGCCCTCAGAGGGGGCAGCTGCTGATACTGGGGAGCCTTTCACTCTACCAGAGGAGGAAGCCACTACTGAGGTCAAGAAGGCTCGGGTGGAGGGTCCGACGGCAGGTCCACTCCCAGGAGATTGCACAGCTCAAGTTTCAAGTGAAGCTTCTGAGGAAATCGTGCTTGCCACTCCATCATTGGTCGCGGAAGTTCCCGCAGGGATAGCACCTCCGGAAGCACCAGTGGCTGGTTCCGCTCTTGCCGTATCGGCGGTTAGCATGACTTCTGCGCAAAAAGAGCCGGCCTACACCCCTTCTTCCGAGATAGAAAGGGGGTCGGGGAGCGTTCCGGGTGATGACAGCATGGACTTCCTGACGCGCAGTACGGTGCGGCAGTTCTTTGAAGCGATGCGATCGTGCATCGACTTTATCCTTTCTGGGCGTCGTTCTTTTGACTTTGCCCGGAGATTTCTCGGGAATGTGGCCGAGAACATCGAGCTAGTCGGGGGCCTTCCTCTTGCTCAGGCATGTATGCGGGTGGTGGATCAGTTGGAGAGTGACCTGAAAGAGCTGAAGTCTTTAGACGAAGCTGACTCCCTCCACGAAACCCAAGTCATCCTGGATAGCCTCCTTTCTGCCCAAAGGCAAGAGCGACAGGAAGTGGAAGTACAAATTGCCGAAGAGGTCAGCAACCTTGAGCGTTCCCAGGCTGAATGCCAAAGGCTGATTGAAGACTCAGGGGATACTGAGCTTATCATGCAGAACACAGAGCTTGCTATTACCAACGCTCGGGCTGCCATTGCTAAGGCCAAAGCCATGCTAGCTGTCAATGAAGAGAAGCTCGTCGCCCTCCAGAAGAAGCTAGAGGAGCAGAAGGCTGCAAGGGCACGGGCTGAAGAGAGCCAGTCCGTTCATCTCTCCAGATTGGAGACTTTGCGAGCCCAGCTGGCTGAAAAACCCTGCCTATCTGAAGAGGAGCTGCGGGTCCAGGCGATGATGGAGGCTGAGAAGGCACGTCAGCATGAGATGCATCGTCTCAGGGAGCGCATCCGTTCCCTACCAGATCGAGATTTTTAGCCTTCTCCTCCTTTTTTTTGTAACGCTCAATCTTATTTGTATAAGAGAGCGTTTTTGTATCACTTTCATATTTTTGGATATAAATAAAAGTGACACCCTCCTTTTTACTTCTTTTGTCTCGAACTCTTTGCCTTTGGTTGGACATGTAGGAGCAAGGAAGTCTTTTGATCTTTATCAAAATTATAATCATAATCTTAATAAGTCAAAAGATATGAGGAAAGATCTTGTTTCAAGAACTTTCATGACACTGTCAGAGGTGTAAGCTTAACTTGACAGAGGTGATTTTTGGTGGACCTGCCACTTTGTGGAAGAAAGTGACAGGTGGAGTTCGTACCCCCAGGAAAGATGAACTTTTATCAAGGATTTGTGCTTAACTTGATTTCAGATCAGCTGGGGATGTTGATGGAAACATTGTTTATTGGTGTAATGTTAACCAACAATGCCTCCAAAATGAATTCGATATTCTGTTGGGGAGAATATCAAATGAAACTAGACTCGCGGGGGAATCTAGGGAAGTCCTTACCGTTAGAGGTGTGATATTAACTTAACGGGTTGGAAATAGTCTTGTCAGAAGTGTAATGTTAACTTGACAAGGACATGAGTTAGAGGTGTGATATTAACTTAACTCATCGACATCTCAGTTTTATAAGGGAAAACTGAGGGTGTCACTGTCATAGGTGTGATGTTTAACTTAACAGTGAGGGTAATGCTAGAGGTGTAATGTTGAACTTGGCATTAGTCGTCTCGGCTTGAAGAAGTCGAGGAAAGGTCATAGCCATAGGTGTATTGTTGAACTTAGCAATGACTCGGATGCTATAAGTGTAGTGTTAACTTGGCATCGTCCATTTCAGCTTCGATATGGAAGTCTGAAGAAAGGGTGACTGTCAGAGGTGTAATATTAACTTGACGGGCACCTGATATACTGCTTAGAGGTGTAATGTTAACTTAAACAGTAGTTTGTCAGAGGTGTGATATTAACTTGACAAGAATTGGCTCTTGATAGGAGCAATTTGAGGACCTGTCATTCTATTGATGAGAATTGACAAGTGGAATTTGAAATGCCAGAGGTATAGTGTTAACTTGGCAAATTTGAAGTTTGCTGCTCTATGTAGAGGTGACAAGCGGGGCTTGTACTCGACAAGGAGTATTCATTACCAGAGGTATAGTGTTTAACGTAGTAATGTTTGTATTTTGTGGTCCTACCATTCTATGGATGAGAATTGGTAAGAGATTTTGGAGGAGAGAGTGGAATCAGGGCCACTTAGGATTTTTAGCAAACCCTCAGCTGTCAACGGATTTGAGGTGCCTTTACCAACTACCGTTTGAGTTGGGCTAGCCATGCTATTCCCCTCAGCATGATGAGTTGTCGAGGACTTATGTTGGGCTTAGATGCCAACCTTTTCCTCTATCCTTAGCCGTCGAAGGCGTTGGATGTTTTTGATCAGAGGTGTAATTTTAACTTGATCAACAGAAGAACACCATCTAGGGATAGTATTTCTTCAGGAATTTGCCATTGATTGGCATCATGAGTGTATCGCCATTAGAGGTTATGAGACGATACGATCCATTCGAGTAGACCGACTCTACTACAAATGGTCCTTCCCATTTGGGTTGGAATTTTCCCTTTGTCTTGTGCGTCATGACCATGGGTCTCCGGACGGCTAAGACAAGGTCGCCTTTCTTGAAAGTTCGCGTTTTGACTTTCTTGTTGAAGGCTCTGGTGATGCGAGCTTGATAAAGCTCGATCTGCTGCTGGGCCTGCAGACGCTTGTCGTCTAAGGCCTCCAGTTCTTGGAGTCGCTGTCGATGCTTCTCCTCTGTTGTCATCTCGGCGGTCAGGGCGACGCGTAGAGATGGAATTTGGATTTCCAGTGGGAGGACAGCTTCACATCCGTACACCAAGGAAAATGGCGTGGCTTTAGTTGGGGTTCGCACGGTCGTGCGATATGCCCATAAGCATTCACCCAACTTATCGTCCCAGTCTCGTTGACTTTTCGAGACGAATTTCTTGAGAAGCTTGCCAATAGTCTTATTGAAAGCTTCCGCGAGGCCGTTGGCGGGAGGATAGTATGCCGTTGATGACACACTCTGGATTCTGAACTTAGCACAGAATCTCTGGAAAGCCTGGCTGATGAACTGGGGTCCATTGTCATGGACGATCCGCCGAGGCACACCGAAGCGATAGATAACGTGATGTTTCACGAACTTGATCACGTTAGACGATTTTACCTCTTTTAGAGGAACAGCTTCGGCCCACTTGGAGAAGTAATCGGTTATTGCTAGAATGAACCGATGTCCTTTCGACGATGGTGGGCTGATGGGGCCAACCACGTCCATCCCCCACATTTCGAACGGCCAAGTAGAGGTCGTAGAGTGGAGATACCCTGGTGCTTGATGGATGAAATCGCCATGTATTTGACAGGCGTGACATCTCTTAGCGAGGGAGATGGCGTCGACAATCATCTTGGGCCAATAGTAACCCAATCTTTGGAGTCGGTTTGCCAGCTTCGGGCCAGGTTGATGAGCTCCACAAATACCATCGTGGGCTTCTTTCAACACTTCACGGGCTTCTTTTGATGAGAGGCACCGGAGCAGGATCCCGTCATGCGATCGACGGTACAGTGTTCGCGTGATCGCATTATAGTAAAATTTGGGGGCTTTCCTCCGAATGGCGGCCGCCTCTTTGGTGTCTTCAGGCAGGATGCCGTATAAGACATAATCAATATAGGGAAATCGCCAGTCTTTAAGCTCTGGAGCGGTTGACACTTCAAGTGTTTCTTTACCGCGACGATCTCCTGTTGACCCTGGGTAGTCTCCGGGGGAATTTTTGGACAGTATAGGTCGTGGCTATAGACGAATACCTTCTCCATTGCTCCTGCTGGGAGAGCTAGGGAAGCTGCGAGAGATGCGAGGGCATCTGCATGCGCATTTTGGCTTCGCGGCACATGGTCGATGTAGAAGTTTGAAAACTTCTCCGCCATGTGGATTGTCGCGTCGTAGTAGGGTACTAGATCTTCATGTCTGACCTCATACTCTCCGCGAACTTGGCTGACGATGAGTTTGGAGTCACCGTATGCCTCGAGATTTTTAACGCCAATCTCATCGGCGAATTGCATCCCAATCAGGAGGGCGTTGTATTCCGCCACATTGTTGGAACAGGGCTCGGTTAACGAGATAGCTCGGGGGATCACGTAGTTTTGTGGGGAGACGAGTACTACTCCTACCCCCGCTACTGTGTGTCCCTTGGGGCTTGCCCTTGATGCACCATCGAAGAAAAGTTGCCATACTTGTCCTTCAAACGATGTCTGGGTTAGGCATACTTCGGCGACCTCATCTGGGAGATCCTCATAAAGTTTGGCTGCCCTCGGATCCGGGTGTTCAGCTAAGAAGTCCGCCACCGCTTGTCCTTTAATGGCCTTCTGTGGCAGGAAGTGCATCTCATATTGGGAGAGCAATATGGCCCATTTCGCCAGCCGGCCATTCAATGACGAAGGCTTTGTCATGAGTAACCTCAGGGGGTTGACTTTTGATATGACATTTATGGTTTGGCCTACCAGATAGTGTCGCATTTTCTGAATAGCGAACACCAAGGCCAAACACTCCTTCTCGATCGGGTTGTATCGATGTTCGGCCCCGATCATCGTTCTACTGAGGTAGTAGATTGCTTGTTCTCGTCCTTGGTCATCATTCTGAGCTAGTAGAGCTCCCAAAGAATGATCCATCGATCGGACGTACACCAGGAAGGGTTTTCCGGATACCGGGGCTGCAAGTACTGGTGGTTGGGTGAGGTATCGTTTGATCTCCTCGAATGCTTGTTGGCAAGCATCGTCCCATATGAACGAGACTCCCTTCTTCATCAGCTTAGCGAAGGGTTGGCATCTTCCGGAGAGATTTGAAATAAATCTGCGGATGTATGCCAGTCGTCCCTGCAATCCTCTGAGCTCCCTGAGGCTTCTTGGAGGTTGCATTTCCTGAATGGCGCGAACCTTCTCCGGATCCAAATGAATTCCGGTAGAGGTTACAACAAACCCTAGGAATTTTCCGCTGGCTACCCCCAGGAATGATTTGGTGGGATTCATCTTCAATTGATGAGCCCGCATGATGTCAAAGACCGCTTTTAGGTCCGCTATGTGATCGCCTTTAGTGCGGCTTTTCACCGCGATGTCATCGACATAGCACTCCACCGTCTTGCGTATCTGCTGGTGGAAAATGGCATTCATAGCCCTTTGGTATGTCGCCCCTGCATTTTTTAGTCCGAAGGGCATGACGGTGTAGCAGTATACTCCTAGAGGTGTCCTGAAGGAGGTATGCTTTTCGTCGTCAGGGTACATCTTGATTTGATTGTAACCTGAGAATCCGTCCATAAAGGACATTCGCTCGAACCCGCATGTATTGTCAATCATGACATCTGTGATTGGCAACGGGAACTCGTCTTTGGGGCAGGCCTCGTTTAGATCGCGGAAGTCGATGCAGATCCGGATCTTCCCGTTCTTCTTAGCAACGGGGACGATGTTAGCTACCCAGTCGGGATGTTGTTCCTCCCTGATGAAGCCAGAGTCAATGAGCTTTTTGACTTCTGATTGAATGGCTTCCATTACTTCTGGACGAAACCGTCGCTGCTGTTGCTTGACGGGCTTTACATCCGGACTGATGTTGAGGCGGTGCATAGCCACTTGAGGATCGAGTCCAGGCATGTCCTCATAATTCCAGGCGAAGACGTCTATATACTCTTGTATAAGAGATATTAGATCCTTCTTCTCTGATGGTGACAGGCCGTCACTTATGAAGATGGGCTTAGGATTAGCATCATCTCCTAGGTTGATCTGAACAACCTTGTCTTCTGTGGGTGGCTCACGCTGTTCGAAGCGGATATCCCAGAGAGCATTCAGGTGTTTGATCCAGGGGTCTGTATCTGACTGGATCATTTCTTCGTCTTCGTCTTCCAGATGGTTTGTTGAAGCCATGTTTACTGAAAGCCCTTTGAAGATGTTGCCAATACTGACATCTGATTCCCACGATAACGTGTCTGAAGAGTGATCATGGCCTGATGGTTCCTCGGAATCAGGGGCTGACGGGATCGGAGTTGATATATAGCCCAACCCCCTGCGGGTCTGATGATAATAATCAGGTGCTTTCCCTTTTGGCACAAAAGATCGGAGCAACGATCTCCCTCCTTTGCCGAAGTTCAACCCGGGTCCGCTGGCTAGATCATACCCCATACGCTTCATCATCTTGAGCGCTTTTGGTTCATAGTGATTGAACTGCGGGGGCTCCTCTTCACCTTCTGATTCTTCATAGGGTGCTGGTTCAGACGAAATTCGTCCAAAGAGGATTGGTTTCTGGCCTTTTCGTCTGGCTGGAACCAGGAATACAGACTTTTGTGCGTCACCATCATCCTGGTACGTCCCGAAGGATGATTTTATTGGTACCTGCAATGATGTCAAGGCATCCATTGCCGACCATACATCCTCGTCTACGCCGGTACTGGTATCCGACGGTATTGAATCAGACTCACACACAGGAAAGTACGCGAAATCTAAATCTTCATTAATATACCAACCGCCTACATCGTCGGTGGTATCAACATCGAGCTTATTAGTGCTCTTTACAAGTGGTTCTAGCTCCCACAGGCACTCTTCTTCCTCAGGCTCGACGTCAGCTTCATTACCAGAGTCTGGCTCCTCTGGTTGCGGGGTTCCATTATTCTCCTCATATAAGAGGGAATCCGTGAAATAATTTTCGACCCCTTTGAACGGATGCCTTTCGGCAATCAACGTTCGAACCTGTCCGCTCTCGTCAATGTATTTCATGACTTGATGGAGAGTGGAGGGAACAATGGAATTTTGGTGAATCCATGGTCGTCCCAGCAACAGATTGTAGGAAGTGTCAGCGTCAATGACATAACACGTCACTTCCGATTTAAGGCTCCCGATCCGGCATTTGAGCTTGATCTTCCCCATCGGGCGGGAGCTGTTGGCATTAAACCCATAAATAGTCGTCTGGGTAGGGCTCAGACGATGGGTAGGAATGCCCAGAAATTGCATGACCCGGCGAGGTATGATGCTTAGTGCGGACCCAGGGTCTACTTGAACGCGGTTCACCTCGGATGACCCGATATACCCTGTAAAGTATAGGGGTCGGTCATGCTTCCCTTTAACCTGCATGTCATCTTTTGTGAAGGAGATGCAGGGAGCATTTGGGGAGGTGTGGAGGCAATCTTCTACATCTTCCTCCCTCGGTACGTGGGTCAGAAAGGCCTCAGCGTTTGTCAGGGCTTCTTGTAGAGCTTCTCTGGTTGACTTTGATAGCCTCAGGAGCTCATACAAGGTAATGCGTGCTGGGATGTTGGCTAACTGAGCCAGCACATCGAAGCGGTAAGGTGTCGAAGGTGTCGAAGATCCTTCCGCTGCACTTCTTGAAAGAACCCGAGAAAACCGAGTTTCTTTCTGTTTCTCCACGGGTGGTTTTGTGGAGGGCTGAGCTGGCTCTACAGCTGGTCGAGGAGGGACCACCGCCTTTTCGCCGTACTGCTTCAAGTACGCCTGCCCTGAACGGGTGCCTGCTGTCGGTTGGTTGGGCTCTGCCGCCAGGACTATCGTTTCCTCTTCTGAGTCGGTCAGCGAAGGAACATCAGCGTCTGCTTCCCGGGAAGAAGCGCAGATCACGTGGCAAGATGATGCCTTCCCCTTGCCTTTGGACTTCCTGTTGGTCACAGTCGTCCATTGTTGCTCGTCGACGAGGTCAGGGTGGACCCACATGATTTCCCCTTGAGGTGTAGGGACGGGTACCAAGCCTTTCTCCTGCTGCTGATGAGGGTCTGTATTGACCACTCTCAATTCTCCTTTCGGGACAGATATCACTCCCACGGGCATCGGGGGTCGTGTCCCAAAGTGGAGCATCGACGTCATGTTGGCCGTCATCTTCTTCTGCTCTGGTCGGAGTTTTAATACCTCCGCGTCAATCAGGGCTTGAAGGACGTCCTTGAAGATGTAGCAGCTCCTGGTAGGGTGCCCGAGCATCCTATGGTACAGGCAGTAGTTGGGATTGTCGGTCTTGCCGACTTCTTCCGGGCGCCTGATTTCAGGGAGCTTCAGTCGATTGCTCTTGTTGAGTAGTTTGAAGAGCGAATCGACGTGTTCCTCCTTGAAGGAATACTGCTTGTTGGGGCGTGGCTGGCTTGAAGAGCCACTTGCTCTGCCTGGTTGCGGCTTGGTGGGAGATTTGGTTTCCGTCGCCAAGTTATCCTTCCGTTTGGTTTGGAGGGATGTGTCTGGCGCACGCCTCGTTGACCTTTCTGGCCTGGGCCTGCCTTCTTCCGCTTTGACGCGGGCGACAATCTCTTCAGCCTGTTCACCTTGCTGGACTAGTTGTTTCCAGGTGCGGCTTTCAGCTACTCCTATCTGAGCAAGGAGCGAGGTTTGGAGATTGTGGCGACATGTTTCCACCAGGGTGGCCTGGGTCATGCCGCTCGGACATCGGAGTGCCGTGTTCCGAAATCTTTCTACGAAAGACTTAACGGACTCTCCCTTTCGCTGCTTGGTAGCTAAAAGGGTAGGCATTGTAACCTCCGAATCATCCTCGAAGAAGCGTGTTAGAAACAGCTTCTCCAAGTCGCCCCAGTTCTTGATTGAACCTTCCGGGAGCTTCATAAACCATTCAAAGGCCAACCCTTTCAGGGTGCCAATGAATAGGCGTGCCAAGATGGCATCATTATCTACCACATTCCCAGTTTGGGATTTAAAGTAGTAGATATGCTGGTTGGGTGATCCCTTCCCGTCAAATGCTTGGAGAGTTGGAGCCTTGAACTTAGGAGGGTACGGGACTAAGTCCCACTCGGCCGGATAGGGCCGGACCACTCCAGCTTCTTGGAGATCTTTACGACTGGCAAGGGCGTTGAGTCGTTGCTCCAGTAGGCTCATTCTTTGATCTTGAGCCTTCTCCGAGTCCGGGTTGCTTCCTGCATGCGCTGAAGGCTGGGACACATCTGGAGTAGATCGTCGTGTCCTTTCGGAAGGATCGGAGGGTGGACTTTCTCTCCTTCCCCTTCTTGCTCTTGGCCTTCTAGGAGGAGATCTCTCTCTCTCTTCGAGCAATTTCTCAAGCATGTGCTTGAGACCGTCAATGGTTCTCTGCTGAGAGGAGAGTATTTGCATTTGGTGCTTCTGCATCTGCACTAGATGCTTAGTTGTCTCCTCAGGAGCGTCTTCTTTATCCTTAGGAGCATCTGCCATGTAGGCAAAAACTCCCCTTTCACCGGAAGAGTTCGAATCTTGCGACTCTATCACTACGGAGTGAGAGTCGTCCATTCTAATGCCGCGGGATAAGGCATTATAGTCAATTGGGGGGATGGTCCCTGTCCTGGTACGGGTATGTCGATACACCCCTTCTGTCTCAGAGTTTGACCCCTCTGAATTGACCATTGGTTGTTTTCCCCTGCTTCTGCTTGTCATATATGCAGTAAGCTCCGGGTATTCGACATCAGGGAAGGTTCTCCTTCGGTGGGAGCGTCTTCTTTTGGCTGACGGAGGAATCAGGGTCAGCTGTCTAATCAAAGACGGCTGGTGCACGCCTGATTCGCAATGGCATCCAGAGAGCATCTGGATGAGTTGTTGACAGCAGCAAGAAGAAGTGGCCTGATTGGCACTTCTTTTCCTTGTCAAATAATCCCTCAAATCCGTGGGAGGGGGATTAAATAGACTGGCCTCACAACGTCGAAGACGGGGGGCAGTCGTGTGTTGCGCTGTCTGAACGCAGGTCTCAGAAACGCGGTGGTCACGCTGTTGCGTTCCGCGCGTCTGGCGTCTCTGTTGAGACGAGACGCGGTTCTCGCGTTGTTGTCTGCTGCGTTGGAGCAGAGAGACTTGAGGCGTTACGCGCGTCTGGCGTCTCTGTTGAGACGAGACGCGGTCCTCGCACTGTTGTCTGCTGCGTTGGAGCAGAGAAACTTGGGAGATAGTGGGCTGCTGGGCCCTACGCCTGGGGGCGCATGCGTCCTGCGTTTGATGAGACGCAGAAGCTTCGCTTTGGCGTTTGGCAAGTTGGTCTTCGGCAGACACAACTTGAGGAGTCTCGCGTTTGGGTCGCCAAACGCGGATCTCTCGCACTGGTCGGGGTGCGGGCAAGGCATCAGATTGAACGCCGCGTCCAACCCCAGTCAGAAAACCATCGGTTCCGACCGAGTGTTGACGCGCGCGTCTTCTCAGTCGACGCTCGGCATTCCGATTGCGTCGTGGAGGAGGAGAGAAGCCAACAATTTCCTGGTTTGAAGAACCAGGGATGTTCACCACGCGGGTCTCTTGAGAGACGTTGACGCGGGGTTTCTGCGCGACGCGGTTGGTCGCAGCAGTAGTTGTGCCGGGGACCACGCGGGCCTTCTGGGAGGCGTTGGCGCGTGGGTTCTGTGCGTCGCGGTTGATCGCAGCAGAGGCGTTGAATGTCACGCGGGCCTTCGGGGAGGCGTTGACGCGTGAGCCGGACGCAGCACAGTGGGTGACAGCAGCGTCCGATAGAGCCACAGATAGGGCTTCGGGAAGCTGTCCACTCGAGACCCTGCGGCAGATGCGGGTCTTTGGGCTCTTGGAGCCAGAAGAGAGAAACTCTTCGTACTTCGCCTGGTCGAACTCAACGACGAGTGATTCGACCATCTTCCCCTTACGGAGAACGTCATCCTGCACCACGATGTGCTCATCGGTCACGAATGTAGTCCCCAGCGGAGTCGCCATCTCTTGTCCGGTGCGGAGAAGAAGGTGTAATATTTCCTTGAATCAATTGAAAGATTACAACAAGCTAATGCTCCGACTACAAGGGAGGGAGGATGTATGAATCTTCCCTTTGTTTAGTGCTGGGTTCTTCGTGTGGCGATGGAGAGTGAATCTTGTTCTCCGTTGACCAGATGACCGTCCTGGACCGTCGGGGGTCTTCTCTTTGGCCGGTAGGGGAGTAACTCAGCTCCGTCTACCAAAACTCTCAAAGAGGAGGTAGGCAAAGAGCGGCTAGTACTCAGTAAGCTCGCTGAAGAGTCTTCTCTCTCTTGTTGGTGTCAGGCTTCTCTCTCTCTTGCCCAGAATAATCCTTCCCTTTTGATTTAATTTGCTCGCCCCACCTTCATAGCCAACAGGGCTATTTATAGGGGTCTTAGGGGGTGATCGTGCCCCCTAAAAATGCGCCTGAACGAGGGGCCACTACCCGCCATATGTGCGGTAACTGACCCCACAATCCGGGGCGGTTGCAACTGAGACGCGGGCTTCGGGCTGGACGCGCCTTGATGCTGAGACGCGGGCTTCGGGCCGACACGCCTTGATGTTGAGACGCGGGCTTTGTGCCGACGCGCCTTGATGCTGAGACGCGGGCTTCCGGCCGGACGCGCCTTGATGCTAAGACGCGGGCTTCGGGCCGGACGCGCCTTGATGCTGAGACGCGGGCTTCCGGCCGGACGCGCCTTGATGCTGAGACGCGGGCTTCCGGCCGGACGCGCCTTGATGCTGAGACGCGGGCTTCGGGCCGGACGCGCCTTGATGCTGAGACGCGGGCTTCCGGCCGGACGCGCCTTGATGCTGAGACGCGGGCTTCGGCCGGACGCGCCTTGATGCTGAGACGCGGGCTTCAATCCCTCGCGCCTTGATGCTGAGACGCGGGCTTCGGCCGGACGCGCCTTGATGCTGAGACGCGGGCTTTGTGCCGACGCGCCTTGATGTTGAGACGCGGGCATCAATCCCTCGCGTCTAGTGCTTGAGACTGCGCTTTGATGGCTTGCCTGTTA